>JARPRG010000345.1:51516-183642 GCA_031001745.1 Hartigia nigra | reverse complement strand
TCCACTTTCACTTATGCTCATACACTTTTTTCTTAGAAAACCATCACCTTTCAATTTCTAATATTCAATCTCAATTTCCTTCTTTTTACTATCGGTTCTTATCTTCCGGTGATTCATTCTAGTTTTTTTTTTTAATTGTTTTAGTAAGCAAGTCATCATTCGAATAATTATTAAGATTCACGACTTTCAGGTGGGTGAAAACATTGTGGTACCACTTGTTGGTCTCGACACCTTTTCAAAAAGATTAAGAAGAAGTTTCGGATATCCGAATAGCCTCAACAGAGATCAAGATTATTATGTCAATCCAATGTAGCGGACCAACCTCCCGGGTTTTTAATTGAACAGCTGGTCAATAAAAATCTTAGGTTGGCTGAATCAAATGTTCCGGAATAACGAACACAGGTATATAAAGTAATTTCTGAAGCAGGGGAACTTCAGTATCGGAGCTCCCTAGCCCTGATAATGCAGACTGGAACGTTTGCGAAACGTCGGCAATATGCTGAAACTAGATGCAGCACCCGTCCGAAAGCCATAAACTTTAATAATAAGGTTGACCGCGAAAGCCTCAAAACTAATATTCGAATAATTGATTGAAAAATACTAATATACATTAGAAACTATATATCTAAAATTTTTAAGCGAAATAAGATACATCGATGTTCATTACGGAGAGATATACACGCGGTATTTCATATTTATTGGTAAAGAAAAAGATAATAGAATTTGTCAATACAAAAGATGTTCAATAAATTGTATATCTTATTGTGAATGTTAAAACAGTTGAAAGAAGATTCAGGTGAATTAGGAGCAGAACGAACAAGGAAGAAACTTTTAAGGTCACTGCCTCTGGTCCATTCATCACTGACTCTGATTCGCATTAAGAAACTTGATTGGCACCTTGTCTCGAAGATTCACGCCCCTGTCTTATTGATTTTACAACCTTTGCTATTTAGGTTCTTTCTCCACGCCACTGGCCATTTTACGCTACACGCTACAATATCTCAACTATATTGTATAACTGACTTAGCTCTTTTATCTTTCATTCTCGAACACTCGAGACTCTTAACAAGCAACATGAAACACAATAGCATCTCGAAACACGCGTCTATGACAACCAATAAATATTTCTCTTGAAAGCTGTATAATTATTGATTCAATAGCCAATCGACTTAGCAAAATCAATTCCATCAGCATTGACAGTTACTTACTCAACACTTATTCGTATTAAACTTTTAATTATTTCCCTTCAACTTCCATATTATCCAATATGTCCAAACGTATTTATAGTAAATGCGCGATCCACGTTCTTATAATAAAAAGGGGATATGTGTATTGAGTCAGTAAAATTTTGGTCGTTTCGCTGAATAATTGCAAATTCGTCTCAAGAAACGCTGAAATCAGGGTCCGTTAAATTCGTTGTCAAGGTTACCGTGGGTTTGTATGGATCTTTACTGAGAATTGATAATTGATTGTGGACCGTCACTTTTTTCTACCGTTCTTATTATTCCTTGGGTATTCCTTTCTTTTTCTTCGTCTATGTTGCGCGTGCCGCCGAAAGTATCACGGTGTACCGTTTTCGTTTAACAAACCCGGTTTAATGAATTCTGACAAATTTCTTTTTTCTATAAGATTCTGTTAATTGTATCTATTCTAGATATATATCTGTCATCGAAAAAAAAAAAAAACATTGGTGTACAATGGTAGAAATTTGTGTAGGCCAAATTTTCCATGTGCTACTCAATCGTCGGGTTGTAAGTTGCACCGAATATCAAGTTCCTTCCGGATATAGATATAGCAGTAATATTTGCAGATGTCCAGTATTTCTGATTTGAAATCAGCGCATGCACGAAGTTCAATTTTGTTGTAATGACAAATGCACAAGATGCGACCGCGTGGTCCATACGGTCATGTCTCAAGGCAAACCTGTTTACAATTATATTTTTAACTTCCGACTGTTCGCTTCTCTGAAGATAGGCGCTAAAGGGTAGATATGTATTTCGTTCTGTAATTTTTTTTGTACTTTATAGGTTTTCAAAAATATATGTAAAAAATACACTTTCAGCCTTGAGATGATTGTGAGACACCAACATTAATAAGGGTTAACGATATATTTAATAAGAACACAAATGAATTCTTTAGTAAACAGTTAAGATTGAGCTCAAATGATGTATACTAAGGTATAAGAGTTGTCAACTATTTATTAATGAACGAATTTGAGTTTTATTAGATTCATTATCGATAAAAGAATGGACATTGATCAGTTCGTTTTATTTCTTAAATGAAGAAGCTATAAAAAAAATCTAGTCGGTATTAAGAAGACAAGTTAATTAAGAACAACAATAATTTGAAAAACGTATGATTGTATTTCAACTAACTTATGAAGGTCACTGTATTTCTTATAGAATAAAATGAAGAATTTTATTCAAATTCAATATTTTACTCGAAAAGAGTTGTTACTTACAAATAGTATCCATGGCATTCAGAATATGCTTAAAACTGTATGCACCTATGGTGTGTATGGTCACAGAGAGTGTAATTGAATCTTATCGAACGACATTTTATTGCGTAAACGTAATTATACATATACGCAATACGTACTTGTCCCTTTAAAGGACTCTAATTGGTTATCGTACATATATCGTGAGCTAAACTGTACGGAGCAAGAGAGTAAAATATCGAAGGTCGCTCAATCGAGCGATGCTATGAACTCAAGGATTCTGTCGGAAGCCTCTATCGATACTCCTGGAATCTGCGTAGCTGTAGATTGCGCGCGCGGGTCCGGATTACATTGCCAAAGGGTATATTTATCGGGCGAGAATGTATGCAGAAGCGCGCCGGACATCGAGCACAAAGGAGCCGCCGCGCAGCGCGCGCTGCTCTTTCGATTCAGCCTTGACGGGACTCTGCGAATGCTGTAGAATATAAGCAGGATACGCGGACTACGCAAGGGATTCAAACCCTCGACTCTTGGTCATCCGGCATGGCGACAGGAAGACTGTGTAATGGATCGCCCTAAGTTACCTCGTTCTCCTTTCTTCGGTTGCACCTATTCCTTCTCTTGCTTCTTATTTCTTTTTTTTCGGTCTTTCTACTTCTAAGTTCGCTGGAATTTTTCGGTAAGGAATTGGTAGGTACTTACGTGTTGATGTTTTTTTTTTTTTTTAACTTTTAGACACTGTCTTAGAATATGTGAAATTCCTCGCAAAAAGAAGACTGTTTGCATGTGCATATGCAGATATATGGATGTAAGTCCTGTGAGCCAAATTTTCAAAGCGCTGCATGAGTTTACGGGAAAAAAATCAAATTTTTGGTGTAGAGAAAGATTTCATGCATATTTTTGTTTTCTTTTTTCATGGCAGCTATATAATATCCAACCATGTGATCTGGGTGGTTATACTATATTGGGAAACGAGAGATTCAAGATTAGTTTAGAAGAACACTATAAAAATATATTACATTTTTGGGTTTAACAATGCTAAGACTTTCACATAAATTGCATAAATATATTATCATGAATTATGTATAGTAATATTTATTAATTAAAATTGCAGCATAAGCAACATCGTGTAGTAAATTTTTGTCCCGATTTATTTGTTTTTCTGAAATTCTGGTACTTCTCTGTTCTTTATATTACCATACATTTTGGGGCTATTATTTAATAAGAAAATAGTATCAAGCTTACAGGAACTGTTCACTTTCAATCTTACTGAAAATTCAAAATTTATGGTTACAATCATAACAAAAGAAACATGCAATTTTTTCAAATAAAATGACCTATCATAATATATGTTATTTATTTAACAACTGTTGCGTATCTTTGAGCATTCCAATTCGTTAAATAGATGATGTAAAAAAAAATAGATAAAATCCACTTAACTATAGTAATATTCAATTTATTGTTCATTTCCTAAATTCGTTGCTCAAACTAATTAGTCAGACCAGATACATATATATGTCCATGTACATTCTTTCCGTAGCTAAAAATTCTTACTCAAGCAGCTCCAACTTCATACGCCTGTAGGAATATTAAATATGTAAAATGTCTCTCTCCGAATCAATATAAAGAGGTTATCCAGCGTAAATAATGTAGATTATGATCGGATGCATTCCATCCTGTCTCATCCTCTTCGTGTATTTCGGTATCCGTTAAAAGAAGACATCTCGAAAGACTCAGTGTACCACCCGAGCGTTCCAGCAATCTCGGGAAGAGTTATCGGGCCGATCGTAGCAATCGACTCGTCATCCAGCCGTGCGATCTGAGTATTTCAATTTCGCCGTGACAATGGTTCACCTCGAAATGCCACAGGATCAACCCTCAGTATACATTCTTACACGCAGTTCCGATTACTCATGGTTTCAGTTTAATCTCCAGATAGCAAATAGGTACCTCCATTGAGCTCCGGCACTGAATAGTTAAACAGTTACAGTAACCGTATTTCAATCCATTTGAAAAGCAGATAGCAAGTGCTATACCAAGTTAAAAAATATAAAAGTTATCTATACCGAAAATATGTTTAATATTTCACTTTATTATTACACGAACCAATCCTTTTAAATATATATTGATATTTGTCTTAACATTACGGCACGAATGGTATATCCAGCTGTCGAATATAATAACATCGTGAATCTAGTTCCATCTGGTTGTGGATCTATTGGTGAGCTTATGCTTATTTCAGCGGTGGGGCACTGTGCGACGTTATTTTTATTGCGGCTGAATAAGAGTTTATCCGCGCGCGATCAGAGACGTTGCCTGCATTCCACCAGACGTAACTGGCATCGAATACATCATCGCAACGCCGTACACGAAAGGAACGTCACGCGGTCCATCTCACGAACAGGTTTAAGAGGTGTTACCCGAGTACCGTTACGAACTTGCTTTTCCTCCTACTCTACTGGACACCTTTGCTCATCCTCCACATAAGCTCTTCCTTCTTCTCGAAGAATCCTTCTCGGACAAGTCCTTCACTCCATTGCTCACAGCCCGCGCTCGCCGCAGATTGATTTACTGATTGATCGATCGCATTAGACACGGAACGGATTATCTGGGAACGAACGTGTTTAGCCGATGTTTGGATAAGTATGTCCTACGACGTACGAGCAGTTGCGTCCGAAAGTTTTTTACGATTCTGTTTCGAGGGAAGGAATTATGAAAAGTTTGAATGACAGAATACAATATTCTATTGTCGGTTCACGTGTCATACCTAAGTATAGAATTGTAAGGGAATGAATTATGAGGAATATGTATTGTTGTTGGTTTGCGATATTTAGCTTACGTAGTCACTGAATTGATGTAACTACGGGTCATCTGCATGGAGAAAAAGTTTATAGTTGCGATTACTAGAACAATGGTTAATATTTGGACAATAACAAATTTCTAGTGACAATGATAACAATTATAGTAAGAGTGATGATGTCAACTCTAGTGAGACCTACAATCGCAATAATAAATTTTGAAAGAATTCATGAATTTGTTATTGTCCAAATAGTTTTACTCTAGTAATCATTTTTCTGCACGTAGAGACAAAATTTCTTCTAAGGAATTCTTATATATTGGAGTCACATACATATGTCCCTTTAAAATCAATTTTTATTCTTGTAAAGTAAAATAAAATTGCATCGTACTTCGAGATAGAAAAAAACAACAGTTTGTTAAAAACATAATCACATATTTTAATACAAATGGATAAACTTTCGAATGACCCCTTGGAACATCGAGACACCCTGGAAGACACCCTTGACTTCCACGTTCCTAGACACAAGAAACTACAGGGAGGAACAATTACATGGAAGACTAATTTTGAGAAAACAATCTTTTTTTTAAATCATTGCTCCAGCGAGTTTACTGCTTTATAATAAGGATGGCCGTCTCGGCCGCCATTACGCTATGCGTACTTGACCCGAGACTCTGCCGAATCTCTTGATAGACAGGTTGACTTCAATTCCAGCAATACTCCTCCAATACTCAATACTCCCTTATATCGATCCTATGCTAACAGTATAAAAGTATATTTATTTATATAAGACAATACATTTATTTATTTTTTTTTCAAATATTTTTCTTATTTTATATCAGACATTGTATCAGGGTAGTAACAAAAATGTTTTCGTATGAATAAAAATGTATCGATTAGATTTTTATAAAAAGATATTAATTTTCAAGTGCTAGCAAAATTCTCTTATAAAAAAGAACACCACTTGGACATTAAAGAAATAATATGAGAATTATTAAATCGAAAAAATAATCAATAATATGAAGAGACAAGGATTCTAAATGTTTCGTGGCTTTAACCGTAGCCAAAAGCCTTCTTTCGGTAGAATAGTAAAACGTATCAAGCTGAACTTAGTCGAATGAAGAGTTTTCTCCGTTGGTTCAAACAGAAAATTTTGCACCAAATGCGTCATGACTATTTTCGTCTCCATCAAAGCGAATCTTTTCCCAATACACATTCGAGGACCCAGTCCAAAGGGCAAATACGTGTAAGGCACAATTTTGTCTTTATTTTCATCACTAAATCTTTCAGGATCAAATTTCTGTGGATCAGGAAAATACTGTGGATCATAATGAAAAGCGTGCACTGGAATCCAGACGATAGAGTCTTTTTCGACTGTGAGATCACTGTATCCTGGCATGGACTGCGGGAGCTTAAAGCTCTTGCAACAGAGACGATCGATCACAGGAACTGGAGAATGTTTTCGTAGAGTTTCAGAAATGACCATGTCCATGTACTTCATCTTTTGCAACATCTCATAAGTGACCTCGCCAGTGGTACCAGAAGTCACCCGATCAACCTCTTCGCGAAGCTTCTCCTGGACGTCAGTATTGAACACCAGCTCATGAAGCATGTAACACATCACAGTCGAGGAAGTGTCAAAACCCGCCAGAAAGAATATAAAAGCATGAGCCGCAATGTCATCCGTGGATATTTTTATGCGTTTGTTATCTCTGGCCTGCATCAGCAATTGAATCATATCCGGTCTTACGATTCCCTTATCTTCTCTAGCCTTAACAACATCCTGGATCAGCGTCCTAAAAAATGTCGCCGTGTCACGCGCCACGAAACCTTCACCTGTCAGCCACAAAATACTCGGACACATGCGAAACATAATGAACTTAATACCTCTCCAAAGTCCGTCAAAATTTGTTGCATCTTTCCCATTGATATAAAAGTTATTATCTTTGTCGCGCATCGAGTTGACGCTTATGCCAAAAGCTGCAGTAGCGATCACGTCGTTCGTGTATCGTGTGAAAGCGTCTGTCATCTCGATGGATTTTGTCATTTCCGGATGCTCGACCAGATACGAGACAAAATCCTTGGAGGTCTTGGAGATCAATTCGAACATGAATTTCATCTTGTTGGCAGTAAAGCTCGGACTTAGCACTGTCCTCATTTCTTTCCAGCGATCGCTGCGAAGAGAAAAAATATTCTTGCCGAAAAGCTTATCCACCGTCTCGTCGACGAAGCTCATATGGTCCGGAAAGTGTTCGAAATTCTTGATGCCAATGTCGCGAACCAATTCAGGATCCCTGATAAAAACGGTGGGTGTATTTAAATCCAACAAGCCGAAAAATTTGGCCTCAGGGTATCGGTAATACATTTCTGTTATGAGATCGGGCAAAGTTTTCAGTCTGACGAAGACCGGCGCCAGATTTCCGAAGAGCGGTATCACTTCAAAATATGGAATCCTACGTTTCTTCCAATAGGTGTATTGACGGTGAATTAGAGCGGCGAGAGAACAGCTGATTATCACGAGGACGCATGCCAACGTATGCCACAGATACTCCATCACGGGAAAAACTGATCGACTGCTCTCGCTCGCGACGCGACTTTATGTAAAATTATAACAACTGTTTAGCAACGCGTTACGTCATTCCTACAGCGCGACTCGTGCCCAATCGGATGACTTCTTCAAAACTTGTATATCTATATGAATTTCAACTCATTAATCGCTAAGTGGCCCGTATCAGAAGCATTCATTATCTCGTGGTTTATCAGACGCGCGATAAGAGGCATACAGTTTATTGGATTGTGTGTTAAGAGGCATTCGGAGAGAACTTTTCATTAAAAATTACTGCAAAAATCAAGGTCATCCTGGAACATCGTGGCATGTTTGGAGATAATATGTTTTTTATAATAATTCATTAAAACACCGTAAAATTTAATTCATAGCACATTCTGTTTTTACTGAAGTGCAAAGGTAAAAATTTTGTTACTTGAAAATATATCGAATACAATTTTTATTTATAGCTTGACTAATGTATAAACTCATTTAAAAGAACCCAATTGTTATGACTACTATATTAAATTTTGTCGTAAAGTACATTATTATTTCCTCGTTTATAAAATCAATCAAGAAGGAAGTAATGGATTTCCATAGATTTTATTATGCATCAGAAAAATTGTTACCATGGAGTCCTATGATAATTAATTTCTCTGTTGTTATCTTTAGCAATTTGCGACTAATGCTAGTAGAACAGTGGAGGCGTCAGAACGCTGGAGTATCATTCGCTTGTTTTCGAGAGTATACTTGTGGGTTTTTTCCAGTGATTGTCGCTGACTTTTAGGACTTTCTTTTTTAGCATTATGGAAGTATATTTTTCAATATGCATTTTTAATGGATACAACTTACTGTAAATCGTTGAATGATTTAAATATTTTCAGGACAACGAAATAATAAATATCCAATAAACATTTTTATCATTTAAGTTATAACCTAAATGTTTATTACGTTAATCGGAACAAAAATTCTGGCAGATTCGTCGCATAAAGACTATGACAGATTTTTGGATGAATGCAGACGAAATATTAGTAAGAGTCTCTTTATCGATAAAGAGTCTCTTCATCATCATAACCGCTGCATGTTTTTTCTCTGTCTATAATCCTTTCAAACCCGTCAGAAATCTGCCGTTTATCTGCCTTGACTGACCGACATTAAATCTACCTAAAGGTTATTCTGCCACTGCCTGCCCAAAATCTGTCGTTTTTCCGTCACTCTGCTCATATCCGCCAGTTTGTTGCCACAAATCATCTAGAATTTTTGTCCCGGGACAGGATATAACCACGATCATTTTCCACTACCTTAAACAAAAACTAATTTGAATTCACGTAACTATAGGCACTTCTAAATGCTTGAAATAATTAACATTGCATCATTAGGTAAAATAGTCCCGTCTCAATCATCGATGAGTGTTCGGTGGATCGATTGATCATAGGATTCGTATATTTACAGAGTCTCCAATCCCTGGGTGGCGATTGTATTATTTTCTTGGGGTTAACGATGTTTACGATAAATTGATCGCGTCATCGTCTCGTAAACGATACGCCCTTTATTCAGAAGTATCTCTCTATGTCGTTTTCTCTCTCACTCTAACCTCCACCCTTCGCCCTCGTCTACTCTTTTCTGGTTTATGCTGGTTACCAGTTATATCTTGTTATAGACGCTCAGTACCTGCATACCCGATGCCACCGCTATCAGATTGACCAATTAAAGCCACATTCACGCTCGCATTCGTAATCATAGGCTCGTCATAAAGTGATCCGCATTGTTGACTGATCCAATCTCGCACGTTCAATGAGGATATCGCTGGATATCGAATGGTGTGTGTTGCAATGCCGCGAGGAGAGTATAATTAACGCCTCATTGATGCTCTGTTATTCAAGAGGGCCCCTGTCTACCTGGCCGCCGCCATTATTCCTGCTAAATACGAACACGAAACTCGGGACCCATTATTCATCACTTGCGTGTTATTTTACACATCGTGTGTACGAAACGTCCATATCACACGAGCTCCTCGATCCTACAGAAAAAAATCCAATTCCCCTGTGTCATTATCGTTCTATGTTTTATGATGCTTTAAAAAGAGTCTTTCAGAAAGTCACAATTGTGGAACGAAATAGACAAAAAGACGCATATTCTACTGTTTGAAAGCTCTATTACAGTTTTATCTAACGTATCTGCCATATACGTATATACAAGTCAGCTAATCTTTTTATTCTTAATTAGAACTCCTGGTATTTTTCTATAAGAGTCATGAGAAACATCACTTGTTTCATCGTTCAAGTATTTCTATCGCAATGTTCCTTTTTACCAGCAGATATACCTGCTGCATACTATTGTCACGATTAATTCAAGTAGCTCGTAGATTCTACCGTTTTAAGAGGAAAATTGTAGTGTCATGGTGATTCCCATGGTGCACTGGGGTACAAAACCGTTGCAAGAAACAACCGTGTGCAAAGTGGTGCATGCGACAGGTACGTCTGTATGCTGGAGAACGAAGAGTTGCTTGTGTGGAATATCACGAAAGGGAAAGTTAATGTGCAAGAGACGAGTCAGTGGAAGTGGAACGGAGTTGCTAGTAGTGGAAAGCGATTATCTCGGTATCGAATACCGCGTAGTGCACTTTGCACACGGTAATGGTGGTCCGTTAAATTCCCTGGCGAAATGCATTGTCTTTCGACCCGATTGCACGCGGCATCATACTAAAGTATGCAGTTTGACTGGATTAGCATACAATTTCTAGTTCTCTTATAGGTTACCGGAGCGGCTAAGCGAATTAACCGTGCGTGTATTGGAGTCTATAGTACCATATACCTATATCCTCCTCTTTTTCTTTCCGTCTATTCCTTTATGTCTGTCGCTAGCTCTATTTATATATCTAAAAAAAAGTATATATATATATATATGTCGTTTTATGTTTCAGGTAAGCCAGACCATGCCTACTTAATGTATCCAGGTCAGCACGTCGAACCACAACCCAAGTAAGAGAACTCGTTTCGGGGTAAGCTTAAATCTTGAGTAATTTTTTCACCATACAATCTTAATCGACACAATATTTAACCAAATTCTTTGGTTAGGAATGATCGGTAGCATTTTTTTTTATGTCGGGAAACTTTTATTCCACGTGATAACTTGGGTGGACAAAAATTGTTGTATTCAGTGCGAGTTAAGAAACATATATAATTGAATTTGCTGGAAGTCTGGACAAAAATGCATTTGGAATGATATATTATTACTGTTTTGTTGGAGTAGTATGACTGGTACTACTCTTAAATTTTTATTCGTCGCTCAGTATTATCTGAAAGTCTATACGCATTCTCAGTCGCGGGTTATTTTATGGGGAATCTCGAAACACCAAAAATCCATAATGGAAATTATTACGGTGCTACTTCATAAGTGATATTGCTGGTACAATATCTTATACTCGCATACGTATGTTATACATGGTCTTATACTTTTATGGCTTTATCAGATATTCGTGCGTGCAATGTAGCCACATAAATAACAGGTAAATCGGATAAAGTAGCTTTGCCACACAATTTATCATATCTTTCTTTTCTAAATCTTCAAGCGTGTTCAAGCAATTCGTACAATTAACTGCAGTCCGTTTTAATGAGTTGAAACAGGTTGTTATATTAAGGTAGTCGTCTTATTAGAGCATGTATTTGATGAAATCCTAAATCCTGAATATTATATTAAAATACGCGATCAGCTTTGCACTACTTTTTTCATGCGGCCATCTACCAATTGTTTAGACGAGAAAATTAATCGTTAAAATTGCTACTTTAGTACCAGTGTATATGGCATCCTACAGAAAAATGTCTCCTTTAGTTTCAGTCTTACAATTTTCGGACTTTTTTATTAGATACAGTGAAAAAAAAACGTTGCTTCTTGTAGATTAGATTTCGAAGAATCTAGCGCAACCATAAAATATCTAGTTGACTGAAGATGTCATTTAAAATTTTTTTTAGTTAATATAAGTGAAAATGAGTCCGCCGAATAGATATACATTTCCTTCTGAGTGCTCGGATGCGCAGCTGATCGACACTGAGTTAATAGTTAAGTTAGTTCCTTTTTATTTCCAAATTTTGTATTTACGGTCTATGTGCATTTACTGATTAAACCAAAAATGATGTAGTATCCTATTAGGTATCTAGGAATAAGTTCCTTATATAATTTATTTTAAATATTTAAGCTAAATTAATTAAATAATTGTAGAAACATAGACAAGTATTTTCATATGTAAATGCTGGCATATGTTATACGTAAAAGTTTAAAGTCGAAGACAAATTTCGTATGATTGTAAACAATTTTGAAAAACGGAACGCGACAAGATCGAAGTGGTCATGGGAGAAAGAGACCAGGAGTTTCCTCGATTTTATGACTACGTCGCATTATATTAGTGTTTCCATGGTAGACACTAGCCATGCGTGTGCTTTACGGGGGAGGGTGGCGACGCCTTAAGTGGTCCTAAGCTGTCGCCCCCGCGGCCTGTCGACGCCTCAAAGGGCCCCATCTGCATGCAAATGAGCTGCCTGTCCCAGTTTGAATAATTTTTCGTTGAAATCAAAACTCCTGTGATAGACGCCTGCCTACCTTTTTGAAATCTCCGCCATGGCTATTAAATACACAAGGTGTTCACGGAAAGTGGAATAATAAGTGGAATGTAAGTGGAATAAAAAGATCAGTCTCACTTTAAAGAGTCACCTTTTATGGTTTGGATAAAAGAAACAATATATCTTGTATCCAGATCATACTAAAATTTACGTAATATCACTTTAGCATATATTAATTATGAAACTAGAAAAAAAAAAAAAATAATATTGTGTTCAAAATTTGTTTGAATAATTCTCGGTTTGTTTAACAGACTGTAGCTTTTTTTCCCTTTATTTCTTCATTTATTTGTCTCTTATGCATGGCGTTCTGTTTTACTAGGAAAAACAGTGAAATGTGAATAAAAATAAATTATTCTTAAAATTTATACATATTTATCCCACAAGCTTTTAGTGTATGTTAATCGTTAGAGCAATGTTAAAAGAAAATGGTAACGCGAGACACATTCCATATTCTCCAATGCACCTCTCGATCCGAAGGACGGTTCATAAACTGTTGAAACTTGGCAATCTAAATTCTATATGCCTCACGGTTCACTGCGTAAAACGTTTCTACATAGTAAGTAACGACACCGAAGTTACTTGGAAGAGAGTCTATAATGAGGTTCGGTGTACGATTCATGCTCTTATCGTGCCTCGTGACCGTGCTATAAATGATATCACAGGAGCAGTCGCATATCCTTTGTTATACCGTACTTTTCAATTTTTCACGTATAAGAAATGCCCACTTATCCCATCGTCATTGCCGTCTAGAAAGAATTAATGTAGAAAGTAAAAAAGCAAGTCTATACTTTTTTTCAAGTGAAATGTCCCACTTACACAAGTAGTAAACCTGCGACTGTCCTTTGTCACGATCTTCAGTTTGACTGGGACAATGATGGATTACACATTCGAGTTCAGAAGAGTCTTATTATATATATATATATATATACCTTAGGCCTGCCGGGGTTTTCTTTTTGACCATTATTTTTTTTTAATAGCCACCAAACTACCGGCAACATATATTTTTACCGTTTCACAGTTTCAAATGATTTTTTTTTAAATCCTCATGGCTATCTCATATTTTTTTAAGCAGCAATTTCTCTTGCTCTCGCTGGATTTTTATGTAATTCATTCACTCATTTATTCTGCAGCTTCAAAATCCAATTATGTCTCCTTTCTCTCCTGGCATCTTACTCAAAGGCTTCCCTATCTTCTATAGCAGATATATCCACTCGGCGTTCGGGAAGTTTGATGATGCTTGCTCCTTCGCGGTTATTTCTCTGGTAACAATTGATAGCAATCAGCGAGGCATAACTTGGTCTGAAAAGCACATGAACTGATCGCACGAGAAAGCGTAGTGCTGGCATTACGGAATACACTACATACATGCATACCACGGTAGATATATGGCATATAATGTAATACGTATATCTAAATCTATGTATGCGTGTGAATATATTTTGGCAAAATGAGGAGGACGAATAAAATCACTATAGCGACATCCCTATAATTAATACCGCAATAATACTTTATGCTTTTATCAGAGATATGTGTTATCTTAAAGAAAAATATTTGAACACTAAAAGAATATCGAAAACTGAAAGGATGAATTTTAATTTATACGAAAATTTTGGGATTTTTGACTTAAGTTTGTATTGGGAGAATTAACTCACATTTATGTAACGTTACGCATTAATCGAATATCTCTGTAAAAGATTGCGTTTCTGGTTATTTGCATGCTGAAGAAGGATCTACAATTTCACTGGTTTCCTAGATATTTTTCCTCTGATTGGAATTCCAAAGAAAATTGACCGTTGCGCAGTGTAGAAGTTTTACTCAATTTCTGATCCTGGCGAATATGACTATCTATATCGATCACCGATTGATGTCGGTCTGTAGAACGGTAGAATTGTAGAATGGATATGCAATGCTTTCCTACTCACGGCAAATAATGGATCTTTCTTTATATCTTCGTTTCATACTCTCCAGAGTGGATCAGACTCAGATCGAGACATTCCAAACCGCGTTTCCTTATTGCTGCACAACCTCACAGCGAGCCATGCTCGGAATAGATCGACTCCTCTGTCGATCTGTCAGTCATTATGATAATAATTTTTGGGTACGACGACTCTCTCCGTACAGATAGAACTCAAGGAAGTGACGACGACCCTAAGAATTTTCTTCGTCGGTCGGTAAATCCTTTTGAACCTTTGAAAATATTACAGCAGCCAAAAAATGCGGAGTGCGACAGATACAAAAACTATTAGTAACTTTCCAGAAGACTATCGTTCAGAATTAAAGCTCCATTTTTCAATGACCCACGGTGGGTTAATAATTTTTCGTAGAGATAAAAGATTTTCTTTCTAAACAAAAAATGAATAAAAAATTGTTTTTCAAAGGTCGACGAGCTCTTGGGAGCAAAATCAAAAGGTGATAAAGAAATGTACAAGAGAGTCGAGGTGGGCTCATAACTTATCGTCTATGTCGGTGGGGAGTTTGCTATGCGGCGCTTTCTTGAGATAACCTTTCAAGCCGACAATTATTGGTAATACCGAAGCTGCACGCCCGAGACCTCGCTCCCCTTCGTTCTCTTTCATTCGTCTCCTTCGCTCTCTGTGTCCGCGTCCCGAGCAACAGCTCAGCGAGAGAGCGAGAAGAAGTGCATATAGAAAGTAGAGAGGAGGGAGCGGAGGAATAGAGAAACAGAGAAAAAACTAGCGAATGGAGCATAACGTGGCTCGACCCTCACGATCCTCGCGAAGCGAGAAGCGCAAGAGGCTTCAGCTCCCCATAAATTACACCTCTCTCACCCTGTTGTTTACAATAGCCAAGTAAATCTAATGAATTTCTATGCAAATAAAAGCGCGAAGTGCTGATTATGATTTATGGAATCTTACACAGCTTGAATTGCTGAGAGCCATTATCATTCCTTCACGATCTTTATATGTGATAAAATCGCTATCAAAACTTTCAGTGACATATTCTTTCATTCAATTACTTAGATTTAGGCTATCAGAATTATATTTTTGAAGCAGAATCAATGGAATATTTGGAAGTATCTCGTAAGTTCGTTATCGGGAAAAAGCACACGCAATTTATTCGAAAAGTTCATTTGATTAGGTTGACATGTATTTTTAAAAATTATAACGTGCTGGATATAGATAGATCGTTAGTATTTTCACTTATAATACTCCCGGTTAACTTACAAGATATACATGAAATTAATTTTTGTTTACTGATGGCAAATGTAAGAAATGCCATCTGATATTTCTTATGATAGTGCCTTAAGGCATCTTAATTAAGATGGTTCTATTCAAAGATCAGTATTTCATGTCCACTTGAAACTTTATTTTTCTTGCAAAGCTCAATGTGGCTGATGCAACAGTGAATTTGGCATTTTGTCCACGAACAATCTGCACGCAAACAGATTACAGTATATTCTGTATTTCGCGCACGCACTGTCTTGAAACCAGAGATACTGGATGTATATCCAAAACTTGAGGTTTTTTTGTATAAATTTCAACTTGATCCTTTTAGCAATTCAATTGAAATTTTAGTCACCAAAATGTATTTGCACACGGCCACCCATACATCCTTTTCTTCGTGACAGAAATGCATGAGACTCCCACACGATTCGTGAAGTCATGCGGTAACGGACAATGGAAATTAAGGAAGTCGCACGGCTATCTTAATTTTAAGATTATTTGTTGGGTGTGAAGTATGTTGCAATATCAGGCTTCCTAAGTGAAATGTGGCAAGAAGTGGGGTAATTTAAAGATTATTAAGTAAATATGAATGGAAGTCTTATGTATTATGTTTTAAAAGAAACACGTGACTTAAGTTATTCAATTTGGATTTAAAAGAATTTTTAAGAATGATAAACATGCAACAAGTATATGGAAAATATACCTTATTGAAGTCTAATGAAAAACAATCGTGATCACTATTTCAAAATCTACTTTTTTTTTTTATTGAAATTTCAAATTTGGGTAATTGTAGCACACGCGAGAATAAATCTAATGATATTAGCCAGCAATTAACATTTTAATAGTTTCGACATGAGTCACAAAAGTACTACATATCTTAATGCATTTTGCACTTTCTTAATTTCGATTTGATATTCAGTTTTTGGAAAGATATGTCTGAATTTATTGAATTCCATCTAAGTCTAAGAAATCAGTACATTTCATCCTATTTTTAATTATCATCCACCTTTCAGTATCGCTATGCCACAAAAAAAATGAGTGGTTCTTTCATCAGCTTGGCATATTGCTTTCAGTATCTTTCACGGGGTCATACTTTGTACACTAGAGAACAGTCATCGATTATGTTTACACGGACTGGTCATTGTTAGCCTCGTTGTTTCTGACAACCGTACAAGATAGATTGATAGGTAGGTTTTGTGTTATTCGCATAGCTCCTATCAGGCATAAGGATAGATTGACCTTATATAATGGAGAGATAAGCTAAAAAAAATTAACAAGATTGATTCAACAGGCGTAGAAGAAAATTGAAAAAAAGAAATAAATAAATTCTTTATGGTACGTTATAATTAAAAATGTATAATATACAAAACGTATTATTAATTCCTAGTCTTTCGCATTAACGGATGGATTGAAGACAGATGGCTACGAAAGAAATGTAAAAAAATCACAGTAGCTGTGAATAACGCAAACGAAGTCGGTCAGTCAATTTATTAAAACTGATTAGCCATTATCACAGACACCGCTTAAAAGAACTCATCGTTACAGAGTCTGCCTGTTAATTTTTTTCTTACCCCGAAACCATTTAAGATTGTTTGGCTCCGACACGACGTCGAGTCTGAAAAGGGCGGTGAGGGTCTCACTTCAAACCTGCAGGCCAACATGAACCGGTGTCATAATGGCTCTTTTCCGTAGATTTTCTTTTTTTTTGTTAATTTCTAGGAAAAAATCAGAGGGAACTTATATATATACGTATTGTTTTCTACGAATACTAATAACTATGACGCTAATGGATTGATAACTTTGCTTTTTGTAACTTCTTAAATGTTGGAAGAGTAATTAATTTTCTTTTTTTGACTCGTTGAAATATTTATAATAAGCATCGTCATAAATAATTATTTTTGAAAAATGAGTTACAATGATTAGAGTTGCAAGCAGTGTTAAATGAACTTGTCATCGAGTTAACACATGTGGGAAATTTATTCGGGATAAGATCATCCATATTGTGACTCATGCATTTGTTTTTTAATATTTTGTTTTATATTATATGCTTGAGTAATATTATTCTAAATAAGTGAAGGTAACGCATTTCGAAGTCATCTAATTAGAAGATTAGAGGCGACGTTAATCAGTTAATGAATCGAAGAAATATTACCATTGACCTCGATCTTTTAATTTATTTTAATAATTATTTTTAAAAATACACATTTTTTTTAAATATTGTCGGTCTTTTTTTCCCTAAAATTTTGTCTAATTTATAAGAACTTCGACCTCTTCAACTTGTCAAGCTTATACAAAGGATAAATAGAATTGAGTTGAATATCCTTATATGTATTTACTTCATCGATGCGTTATGCCTCGTTGTTGATACGTTATGTCTAAAATGTAAATATATAACTTTGTATCAAAAAGACTTTAGTTATTTCAAACTTGATCTGCACCATAAGTTATTTTAACGTTAGAAGAAATCAAATTCAAAGAGTCTCCATGCAAAAGTGTCCTTCTTTGAAGCACATATTTCTTCGATTCGACAAGTGTTGAGAAGTGAAAAACTGAGACAAGGCCCAAGGCAATAGCAACAGGATTTGAAATGTGGTTACGAAGAGTCGTAGAGACGCGAAAGATTCGCATTACCATGCATAGCAATTACGGCGGATATCTCCAGTATACCCTGGACCCTGAGTGCGACCTGGCATCGATTTACCACCCTCCGATCCATCAAAAGGAACCTGAGAGTCTGTTCAGTTAATTCCATAGGGTACTTTCAACATGACAGCGTATACTAGAACGTTTCGCTAGACGCAGATTCGAATTACGTCCGATAGGATAATTACGTTGAATTTACTAAAAGTTAGGATAACCTTTGCCCCCGGAGTACGCTCCAATTTATCAAAGAAAATTCTGCCGTGTCACCATAGAAATCCTACAGGGGCTGTGATGCCCTAATATTTTATTATTTTATTTTCATCTCCTTTACACCCTTTAATTCTTCCTTATGTTCGTCTCGTTCTCTCTTACGTGGGTTCACGTCTGCTTTCAAATCCACGGAAACTTTATGAAGAAATCTCAGTTCTCCTCCGAGAAAACACATAAAGCACCGGGATACGGCACTAGGAGTATTTTTTTTTTTTTTTTTTAAGTGCATGCGAAACTGCCTGGTTCCATATATCAAAGGTGGCTGTGGCCAAGGCATACGCGAATTGTTGACATTCGTATAATACACATTTCACTTGTGTAATTAACGCGGTGATGTATGGTTACATTTGCAAGTGAACGGAAACCCATTCATAATACGAACACTCCGCACTCGACAATTACTCATAAGCGATACATATCGTATGAGATTCAACCGAAGAGCAACAATATATTTCGCTTCTCTTTCAACATGTAGTCAACTCTTACTCGCATCCTATTTGTTCAGTTTTAATAGCGAAATGAGCCTGTTGTGTCGTTCGTAAATTAAAAAAATGTTTAAACTAAAGAAATCAAATTATTACCACTGTAACTATTATTTACCAATGTTTGTATGTAAGTAAATAAATTATCACGACGAAATTCGTTTACAATGAGAACATAAACATATAAAAATTGTATAAATTAATTAACTTGAGAGTCAGTATCATGAGTTGATATTGTTTCCGTTTTGAAATTGTATATACAATTTTTAACAAGCTGGTTAATAGTAGATTTTTCATATTATATTATACATTTTTTACATTTAAATAACAAAATAATTACAGTCCTAATCTTTTGAGATGTGTGCCCTTGCCTTGTTTGTCATTTGAAAAATTCTGAAATTGAAATAAGAAAAAAGAAATTCAAACTGTCATCTGACGTTTCGCTTAGGAACACATTATATATTTTGATAATTTCTATTAAATTTTCCAACACGGAACTGTACACCCGATTCACTAGTATGCCCATGCCTAAAATATATCTCAACATTTTTATATACAGATACATATATGTTTTCAACGTATAAAATGAAATGCATATCCAGAGATACATTTTTTGATATACATGGTTACTCAAGCCTAACTTATCACCTGAAAATCAATCTACCATAAGAATCAAGTGGACGGGTTGATTTCAGATATTGCTGTGTGTTAGTACTGAAAAATGCTGTATACATCGACGGTAATGAAAATTTTTACGCGGTACTGTAAAATAATATGCTTCGTTTACCCAACTCGCTGCAATATGTCGACGGGACAAAGTGCCGTAAAACAGGAGCCCGCATCACTTCGTTGTAAAACAAACTATAATCTTGTGGCTTGAGAAGAAAGGACAGAGTGGCTTTAAAGATTATTCCAGAGGAATATGGAGGATGGCTGGGAAGTAGATTGAGGTTGATAGGAAAGAAAATCGCGCTCGCACGCCCTCGTTAGCTTGTTAACTCGCACGCAACACCTTCAGCTTGAACACCGGATACATCGTCCTCTTCTTCTTCTTCTCTTGCGTTCTCTTTCTGTATCTCTACCCTACTTCTTCTTCTTCGACTTTTCCGTCGTATTTTTTTCTTATTCTTCGACCCGTATCTACTATCTTCATTATTATTAGCAGTTATGCATTACTACTAGTTACTCCTAGTATAATTACTAACTCGTATAAATCATCTTATTTTACTGCTTCCCTTCTACTTGACGAACAAGTGCGATAGTCTTTTTAAGCGATTTAAGAAATGAGTTATTAGGATATTTTACAAATAAAATTACTTTCATGTATTATTTTTGGTTGCATATTTTCTATGTAAAGGAACACAAGCAGTTTTCAGTGTTTTATTTTTTTTTAAGATATTTACACGCGAAGAATTTTGTTCTTTTATAGCTTAAAAAAATGTTTCACTACAATTTTTTCAAATGAATTCTTTTGCGTTTATTGCATGTGAGATTTTTTAACTTGCTCTTAATATTTCTTAATATCATATCAGCCATTCAGTCGATTTTAATGTAATTTCGTACCCAAAGGCTTTTTACAACTAATTCCAAATTTCAAGTAAAAATGAGAAACTTCAAGATGGCAGATTCAGTATAGCGAATAATAACTCAAAAAATATTGGATTCTTATGAAACTCAAGTCCCACATATTTTTGAAATTATTGAATCTAAGTCCATGGTTAGAATTATACAATTCAAAATGGCGAATTCAATATGGTCGACTATAATTAAAAAATCACTATCATTTTATACCTAATCGAAACATGTGATACAAGTTTTGCTTTTAGCGTTATTCAGAACCAACGGCGACGATGTAGCCAGTTTCTAGTTCTATTCAATTTGTTTTTAATAATTTTTTTTTAATAAACTAGGTCATATTGGATTCTCCATTTTGCAATTTGAAATTCTGACTTCAGATGTGGCATCAATAACCCAAAAAATCCCTAAAAAATTGCCATCCTCAAACTGTTCAGCTATAACTGCATTTAATATTAAAAAAGTAACATGTTTTTTGACTATTTATTTATAAAGATTAATCCATTTACAAGAACATCTACATTATATATATTTTTGATATTATATGATTATTTCAGAATTTATATACGTAAAAATTGTTATCCAAAGACGTTAAAATTTTGAAAGATAATTAATTCGACTCTAGAATGGGTGTCCGATCGGTCAGACACCATGCAGTAAAGAGTTAAGAAGGTTGGAAATGAATCCTGAATACGGTACTTACGGTTCTCTACTTGTTAGTACAGAAGAGGAAAGAAACACTCAAAAGATGGTTATGAGGATGAGGTGCGGAAATGAATAAGAACAGATCAGATACTGGCTGCAGAAAAAGGAGAGAAGATACAAGATATGTATATTAAAAGAGGGATTCCTGTAGGATGCAGTGAGTCATATGGAGAAGAAAAATAAGAAAAGAATAGTGAACGTATTTGATACAAGTGGAAAGAAAGGTGCGACAGAGTGATTTAAGATACTGACAGAAAAAAGAGTACAGAAGAGAAAGAGAGAGAGAGAGAGAGAGAGATGGACAGGGCAAAAACTGTAGAATAATAATCAGCTAGAGAAACATAAAGGACGAATATGGATGGGAGAAGAAAGTGGATGAATTTGGAGAATGGATGAATGTTTACGAATATAATTAAAATCTAAGGAAACCAAGTACTTGGCATGGAGCCTTTAGGCCAGTGAATAAATAAATCTATTCATCTATCTAGTAAACCTTAAATATACAGTATGAACGTGATAAAAGTTAAAATAAAAAGTGGCATCTGTCAACACCCATATCTTGGCCAACATCGGGTGAGAACACGGCTTTAGACGACTCATAATGCGATAACAGATTCGTCATTGTCTTGGACGTGATTCAGGAGGTTATTATTAGTCCCGGAAGCACGAAGAAATTCATCAAGTTGCCGCTAGCTTGTACGCACTTAGAAACTCATGAGAACGCATAAAAAAATTCTTAACATATTCTACCCATCATTAAATGTCAATCAATTTTTTTTTTCTTAGGTGATTTATTGTCTCACAGAAGACAACAGCCAGCTAAAAAATTAATAGAAAAAAAAATCAATCGAACTTTTGAGAGACCCATGAAAATTGATACGTTCTCCTTTAAAAATATAATTTTTCTATTGAATTTTCAAGTTGGGAAATATGTTTTGGTACTGATAACCGTAATTTATATTACATTAGCAGAATTTCAAACATTTAAAGTTTCATTAGAACATTACATACTTCCATCGGATCATTGTTACCATGGTCAACTCACAGTCTTCTTCTTACAGATAAATAAATTCCTGGCAAAAAAGAAATTCCGGAAAGTTGTTCAAGCGCAACGGATCGACGTTGTTCTTCGTTACCCGTTTCTTTTCTTTCGCATCTGTTCCTTTAGCTGACATTTTTACTCTTCGCTCTCCCTTATTTGCTTTTTCGTATTACACTGCGCACAAGTTTTATAAATGAACACGCAAATTCTCTGATCAACATCTGCCCCATCAGTTGGCCTTCTACTAACCAATTGGCAATTAACATTCGTCAACCGGCACGTACGTACTTTTGGAGCAAGAAGATATCTCGAAAAATTCAAAATGTACAGCCAACGAAGTTCTTCTTTGCGAAGCAAGACGTTACAATGCACTTCATTTTAATATACCTCTGAGCATATTTTACATTTACCGTGCGCGCTCGTGCATGGCTCCCGCTCTTCTTACTCTTCTACGATCCCGGCTCATTCTCCCTACCGACAAAGTTACCGGATCGTCTGACTTGCTTATGCGCAGGTCATGTGCACACCACCACTGATTTTATATAACCATTTAGGTACTTCCCACTATTTCAGATCTGTCTCGTTTCATGCATCAAATACGAATAGTCCTATCTATCAAAGTATGTGCTACTTATACTCAAAAGCCATTTGACTAGGTGAAAAACTGTTATATAATTCTGAGGAAAAATTATGCTCATTAATATTCCCAATGCACTTTAACCGCGGATATGGATAAAGTAGGATTGCGGTTTCAGTTACAATGTGTTGTATTGCATTCTGAAAGAATATTTTTAATTTCTTTTGTACATTGAAAATCTGAATTATCGAATTTCATTCTTTTGTTTTCTTAACGCTGTTCCTTTATTTGCACAGGTATTATTTTTAGTGCGTCTGCTGAGTGATGTTATTACCAATCCGAAACTATTTGTAAATCTTAGGATTATGGTTAGGTTATGTTTCGGCACGTTCGTTGAGATTCAATTCGTGCTTTGTAGAGGTCGCTCCATATAAGATCCGTCACCTTTCAGGCGCTAGGCTAAGCATTGAACACGCAACGATACCCGATATCCGTCTCGATTTGAGAAAATAAATAAATCCGGGAGAAAAAAGTCAGGATAAATAAAATGGCGGTTGCTTGGCGAAAGACAGGGTGCAGGCCATAGGCCGATCGTTCAACCTTCTCTGCAAC
The DNA here is from genome assembly GCA_031001745.1 of Hartigia nigra. Classification (NCBI taxonomy): domain Eukaryota; kingdom Metazoa; phylum Arthropoda; class Insecta; order Hymenoptera; family Cephidae; genus Hartigia; species Hartigia nigra. Next base: position 160,156 of record JARPRG010000345.1, on the reverse strand, counting down.
GTTGCCGGGTGTTGCACGTCGGTTAAGTTCTCAAGAAACCTGCTCTCGATTAGGTCTCGCTCGATGGATCCGATTCTCCTTGAATTCTTCGTTCCTCTCTTGCACGTGTCCTTTGAAATTTTCAATCTTCTCCTTAGCGATACTGTTGACTATATCCACAGTCACGTGTGATACCATTCCGTAACACCGTATGAGATACACCTAAGCCCTAAAATATAAATGTACCCATTTATAATGGTTAAATAAGTACACAAAATGCAACTTGTGATAGATAAGTAAAGTGCGTCCATGACCAATATATGTTTTGGAGGGGCCATCTTTTAATAAGTTTCAATATAAAATTGTTCCCCACGCTTGATAATTTACCATGGATCGACTATATGTACAGCGGATATCGAGATATAAAAGAAAAAGAAGGTTAGCTGCTCGCAAGAGGTTCATGGTTACGTCGACGATGGGGCAGCTGGTGTAATTAGCACCTTTCAACATCTTTCTTCACTTACTTTTATGGGGTATATGTTACACACGGGTAGAAGAGACAGGAGACTCGTACTATTAATCCGTCGCTTTCCTTCCTCGTGGCTACTTGTTAAAGCCAGCCGTCAGCATTGTCCAAACTTCTTCTTTCTTAAGAATATGCCTTACAGATTTTGCTTCTCGTATTGTAAATGCGTTAAGGTTCATTCACCAGGAGATGGCCATGACCAACAGTTACGACACTGTCACAGTGGCCAGCCGTAGTGTCGATATCATAGGTATCCTGTCTATATAAAAAATTGTCAATTTATAATTCCAATACAAAACATTATAATGAAAAATTAGTATTTCAAAATTCAATATTATTTTTTCTTTTCTTAGATAAGCATTTTTATTAAATTTTGCTCGAACCTAAATTCTACGTTAAACACGGTACGTTAAATATTTGAGGCACAGACTATGGCAAAAGGGGTTGGCGCTGCATTGGCGTGACCGGGGACACGAATTTTCACGAAGTCTACGTAGTAGTAAGCAGTAAGTGGGTGAAGTGAGGGCAACGGTAGGGGTTGGTAAAAGGCATTGTTTTAAAATATACTGCTCGAGGTAGGTGGCGACATATCGCAAAATGGCTTCCCGATAAAGGAGGAGGTTCGACTATGTAGGAGCTTTCCACCGCGCACGAGGCACGCCGATCCAGACACGACCTCTATGAATTCATCAATATATCAGCCATATCTGCCCCAGCTCTTTCTCGACATCGATTCGTGCTTCTGCGCTACACACTTACGGAACTATTTAATTCAGCGCATCTTCTGTCTTTACTCTCTTTTATATGTGTACCATGTGGACCCACAGCCACCCACCCATCTGCCTTCTCGACCCACCCACCTATCTATCTACCTTTACCTTTCTACTTCTACCGAATGTACTTAAGAGATTATGATCTTGCGTCGTGAGATTCTGATCTTTTTTCTTTTGACGACTTAATATCAAATTAAAAAATCAGTGTATTCGAACATTTTTTTTTAACGTATTTTCTATCGTGATGAATTATAACGTTAACGAATGAATTATTGTAATTACGTGTATCATTAGAAGTGGATAGTTGGAATAAAGAGTATAGATTTTTGTTTAGATTAAAAAAAAATATATATACATTAGATTAGATATTATTATTATAATTATTTTGGATTAGTGATATTCACTGTCGTATAATTAATTGTGTGTGCAATATTGAAGTATTATTTAAATGTAAGGTTGTTCAATAACATATGCAACGTATGTATTGTAATGTGGCATTTGCAAGCTCATCATACCAGACTCCATGATAGGTCTTGACGAGATGAATAAACGTACATCTTCCAAAGCAAAATACATTGATATGGGTTTAGATTTAGGTAATGATTTTTTTTTCAGAACATTTATTTCGTTCAAGAGTGAAACTATTAGACACGTAAAAGGTTTTCTTAATCGAAAAATGATGTAGCATTCAAAGTGAATATTCCAATCAAATATACTCTTCCCCCCCCCCCCCTGCCCCCTTAGATTTTAAACCATTTTATTTTTCGGATCATATTAGCTCATACTTTACAAACATTTCATCCTTTTTATTTCCATTTGTACCTTTATCGATTTTCAATTATATTTAATACTAATTTTGACTTATTAAATTGTGTTAGTAAATAATTACAATAGAAAAAATTAATATTAGTTCTTATGTAATTAATATTAGTTGTAATGAATTTTAATGATTTTCAAGCATCTTATCGTACTTTACGTCGTAGCCGAAATATATTTTGTAAGAGAAAAGTGGTAAGAGTAGCACTGATTCAATAATGAATTGATCTAATCAGAATTGGTAGATTGGTCCCTTGGAATCCGTGAAAAACAGAAGGAGATAAGACAACTGACTAACATATATAACATGTAAAGGTAAAAACATATATTAAAACAAAAGGATGCGGTTCGCGTGCTCGTTATCCAAAGCAGGAACCTCAGGCCATACGAACGTTGTACGTGTATTGTGCATACGTTAGCTATATCTACAGCCAATATTATAATTTATTCTCGGTAAACGATAAGGTAATTTCAACCGCTCCATAATATATTCCAGTTCGTAAGTTTTGCGGCGTCCTCCTAATAATTTTCAAGAGAGTCCCGCATCGGACCTCCGTGAAAAAAAAAGGTATATCAATGATTGCACGTCCAATGACGATGGCCACGTATGATTTCTTGTTGAGGAATGACATTGTACCTCAAACATTATACACGCAATTGGCTGAAACCATGCAGGTAGTACTTAAGCAGCTCTTAATTCTATGGGAAATAACGACAGTCAGTATGGGTATCCATTATTCATATTTATTTTTTTTCAAAAATATCACATTTTTAATCCCGATTCATCATCCTTGCTATAACCTTTCATCGCGTAATGACTAGTACTGTCTAATGCTATAGTAAAAGTACACGCAAAATGTAGTATTTACGTAAAAGATATATTTATTCGGAACAATGTGAAATTTTCGATCAATATTAAATATGATTAATATTCCTGATATTTTTATCCAGTGCCGAAGTTAAGGGTCAAACAAATGTAGTTTAATTCTTCGATGTTTGAGCACCACTCTCCATTGAAATAAACGTCGAATCTAATTTTTGTGAGACTTTAATTTTATGTCTGATACACGTGGACTGTAGACTTTCTGAATATTTTATTACTAGCTTTGTGTAGTTCCTCGCGGCGTGTGTCGGTTTGTGTTGAAATTATTCTTCATCGTCGTGCGTATTAGAAAAAATTGTATTATTAATAATTTTTAGTAGTAACTTTTAGTTTAGTAAATTTAGTCATTGTAATAAAATGGTTTAGTTATATCGTTCTATCTTCGGAAATACCTGTGATATCTTAAACTTGTTTGCTTAAAGCCATCTAGAGATTCCAAGGATTATTTTTAATGAAAACCCCATTAACATCGATGTATCCGTTTTCACGTTTATCGTAAGCATACAAAGTCACTTACACACAGAAATCGTATTTTATAAGATTTAGAGATAAAGGAGATACAGAAGATAGAGATAAGGATACAAATAGAGATAGAGCTATTTCTAACCTTGCCCTACCCAGTATATGTATAAGATATGTCGTAATAAGAAGGGTTTTATTAAAGTTCATTAAATTTTGGATAATTTTTGGAAAATTCTAAGAAGATCCGTGGATCAATCAGGATATAGGAGTATTTTATTAAAGGTTGGCCGGGAACGATCTACATGATCTTTCTCACCGGTAAGGGGGTTTACTGCTGGCCAAGGATCTCAGGATATTTATGGTAATAATAGACTGGCGTGAGCCGCACTGACAGCGGAGCGGTACGGGAATCCGCTTGCGATTTTAAATCCGCCTTCGACAAACGCATCTACTACGTATGGTGAATTGTTTCTGCTTATTGGTAAACATTTTATTTGCATAAACGGAATGCACGGATAGGGATGCCGACTGATTTATGTCCTTCGGATGCGATCCTTACTTTTATTCATTACATTACTTACATATGTAACAGAGTCCCCAGTCATGGCTAGTAAGGACTATTATGAGAATATGGAGCGATCTGGGGTCTACCGTATTGGCTATGTATCTTTAATGGGAAGTCTGAAAAATTCTTTGCTCATAGAGAGATACTTGAACGTTGTTCAGAGTTTTACTAAAAAAATGAGTAACTTTGAATAATCTCTTTGAATTCAAAGTGTAATTACTCTCGAAGAAAGGGATTCTTATTATTGAGTACTAAAATTCTGAGTCTAAGAATACAAATAGAATTGCAGGTCTCATAATGCACAAATCAAGTTTTCAACTTGATACATTTCGACGTTGCATGATTCAGAAGTTTCCATGCGAATAAAGTTCAGAGGATTAACAGTGCTGGCTGCATATTTTGCTTCGTCCACTAGAAGAAGATTGGGAGTCAAGAGCGTCCTGGTTGGTAGCATTCGATCATATTCATGGGAGCTCCGATCACCACAGACAAAGGACCGCTTAATTGTGGTGTCCTATTGGATTAAATTTAGTGAGCCAATAACTAAATCAATCTGCCTCTGCGAATTTGTCCGGGATGGCATGATACATTGTCGGGTGGGCAGTCTTGTTTCAGTTCGTCCAAACTGATTATAGCTTGGATGGGATAAAAGGCTGCCAGAAGTGAAGGAGGGGCTCGAGGCTCCGGCTGGAGTTGGGCAGAAGATGAAGTAGGATGAGAACCTGGTGGAGATGTGGAAGGTTGGACGTCCAAAAGAGAAAGGAAGGAGGTTTAGCTTCATATCACGCGTTACATAGGCCTCGCAACTTTAAGAAAAATTTATAAATTAATTACTCTTCAAAAATGGTATATTTTTTCGATCACAATGACAAGTATAACATATATTGATGTTTAAAAAAATTGACATAAAAATTAGTGAATGAAAAAAATGTGCCAGTTTCTTAAACATTTAGCTCTTGGATATTGAAAATTTGGATAAATTTTATTTATTCACTTTTACTGTAAGAAATATTAAATTTTTTTGTATATTGCAAAACTCAACGTTACAGACTAATTGAAATTTAACAAGGAGACTTATAATTTTGTTTGACCTCCGCCAATGGCAAAAAGTGTAGATGGCAGCAAAGGGGATCGGATCACGTTCTCCTGGTTAAAGAGGGATGAGAATTGGGCAGGGTTGAAGCCTGCGTCTGTGTTTACTTTGCCCGAACCACTGCTCGCCGCTGGTTCAATTCTCAACCCTCGCATCTCCTTGCTATTCTTCTGCCGTGCCCCGCCCCTCTTGTTCACGATGTGCTTATGTCCATTATCACAAATTGGTGGATAATATTTTTCAGTCGTGATATCATAAATCTATGTTTGCGGATCGTTACTAGCATCTCAATGCACCATTAGAGGTAAAATGTTATTAACTCCGTCAGTGACGCTTGTTTAACACTTTCTGACCGGCTATTTCAAACCAAAGTTATCTTATCCGGTGCAGCGAGCTACTTTTCCGTAATTGAAAATACTATGAAAACATCTAAGTAAACGTGAATTTAAAAATAAATAAATGCATACACTAATGTAAGTGCAAATATGAGTAAATCCGTGATCTGCCAGCCAAACGTTAATAGTTCTTTGGAATACAGCTATTTAGACAAAAATTATTAAAAATTGATTGTCTCAAAACATTAAGCATTCCTTTAAAAATTCAAATAGTTTTCATAAGTAATTCTTTTAAATATGTATACAAATTTTATGAGTTATTTCAAAGATTGAAAATTTCAATTCTAACATTTGTGTATCATTGTTGAATACGTTGCTTCACTTTTCAACATGTAAATATGCATGGCACTAACGTTACTGGGTAAATCCAATATTGGAATTTGATGAAAAAGTCAAGTAACAAGAAACTCCTAATCGATCGGGTAGTGAGTCAGTAGGTACGCAAGTAAGTTCGATTTCTGTCGAGTTTGGTAGGAATATTAGCCGCGTATGACGTCTCAATTCTCAAGGGCTGTCAGAAGCGAGAAGCTAAGAGGATCGGTGACAGGTTTCTCTACTCGACGAATGTGCGCACAAAAACACGTCGTTAGCTCAGTGGGGTACGAACGGCAGGTGGAAAGCGAGGTTCACGTTCGCAGCGATTCGTTCTCATGCTTAGAGTCACATTTCCATAATCCTCGATGATAATAATGGAGCCCGAGTTCCCGGCGGTTTCCTTGTCTGTCCATTTTTACGTAAATTGAGTGTAACAAAGTAAAGCAGTGTCAAATATATAACTATAAAAACTACATGCTTATTTTTTTCGGGCAAATATACATATTTAACATAAATAACATATTTATATACCTCTATATAATTTAAGTAAGCGTGACAAATTAACCGCCTATAGATATTAACTCATAAATTAGTTTGACGTTTCCTCAATGAATCTGGATGAAATAAACGCAATAATGGTTACTTTGTATATTGCTATAGGACAAGGTTGGTTGCAAGCAACAATTTATGATATTCTTATGTTCATTATCCTTGAAATTCTCATTACTTGAACACATGTGATCCAACCTGCGATTAAGGGTAAGAACAAGATTTTGGGGAAATTATGTCTGAGTTGTCAATTATTCTTGGATGTCCTTCATAAAATTTCCTTGTACTATATTCTGTAGTAATTTATCCCGAGATACTAGGGGACGCTGTGTAACAGTCGATAAATCTCACGGGAATACGACGTTCTAGGTGAAGTAAGTCGTCAAGGAGTTAGTCGTATTATCCTTTATGGGATTTCAGGTGAACTACACTTGGGGAGAATTTCCGGTTCTACCTATCTAATGTAAGATACTCTGAATCTACTTATGAATTACGTATCGAGGAAATGTTCAAGGATTATCCTAATCATGTTTTCTTCTAAACTGTAATAACAGTGTCAAACTAATAATATAGCTTGTGTATCTCGACATAAATATTGCACATGAAAGGCCATTACGGTGCATAGATTATTGGATGTAGTTTAAAAGTAAACTCGGAAGATCTGAACGAGACTGCAGAGGCATGCAGGCGATTGCTGCTGCATTCTCCAAAGTTGCTCAACCACTGCGCAAGCGAGTCAGCGAGTGAAGTTGCTTATAGTCAATACTGGCACAAAGGTTGGATATAGGTGGAGAGGATAGGTAGAAAAGGTTGTGAAGGTTCGTCGAAGGAAAAGAAGTTTAGAATGGATGGATGGATAGCGAGAGAAGAAGAAATCGAGATGGAAACTCCCTGTAGTTCCTTACGAGGAGAAGACTGTGCGCTTGCCTTGACTCGATAAGTCCCTTGCTGCATGCGATACTCCTTGCGGACTTACTAAACAGCCTGCGGCATGATCTTTTAAATTATACTCCGTGGACCGGTCGGTAAGAGATATAGAAGAAACGATGGTGTTGCTGGCCAATAGTTTACTGGATATACGTAATTCTTTTCTTTTTGTTTTTAGTTTTCGGTCTTTTGTATCTCCTGGGAAATGAATGTAATCGGAAGTTGTGATATGATTTGTATGTATCTTTATTTTTATTTCTTAACTTTATTTACTTCTTGACGTTCACTTCTCAATCTATAATTTACATTTGACATATTTTGTAACACAATGTTGACATGTGAAATAAAAATAAAAATTCCAAATCCACATGTTGCTATGTAAAATATATTCAGATTCCAGTTTTACAAAACTTCGAAAATATACAAATTTGGAAATAGCATTTAATGAATTATATTGATTAATAACACTAGGAGAGTACGATTTAAAGCTTCTCAATATGTCATATTGATTTTACATTTTCTATACTTATATTCGTTTTTGTTCCTCAAAAAGAATGATATGATATGATGATATTTATCTAACCAAATGTATTTTTTTCTCCATACATTATTTAATAATAATTCAGCAATGTTGTAAATCGCAACTATATTCGAGCTGTTCAACACGGCAGCTGGTTTAAGGTAAGCGGATTCGCAGCTGCGTACTGATTTATACTGGTTCATGGTACATTTTGTGTTGTGAATTATGGCGGACAAATTTTTGTTATAACTCCCAGAAAATTTCTTAGAGCCAAGTAACGCCGACACCTTCAAACATCCTTTTTTCATGGTCATAGACTCGGTTAATTTTGAGGCAGCAAGCGTCACGCGTGAACGGACCGATAACGCGGCCAACATGTCAGAAAGGTTGTGAGGTTATTTCTTAACGATCATAAGCCAGCTGAGAGTTATTCCTGCGCTAGTAAAGTAGCGTGCGGACTTGCTATCGTCTGCCGGTGAGCGTTCTTTACTCTTCCTGCCACCACTCGCGAAAACTGCCAAGCTACGATACCATTTGCTGCGTATGCCCACATGTTTACGTGTAAAAAGGCCACAGTAAACTCCATGTATGGAACAGAATAGAGCTACATGTAAATTTTACTATTAAAGTTTTACGAATTTCAAATTCTGCACCTGCATTGTTCACAGTTTAATGTAAAATTATCAATAACGTATATTACGATAATAATAATTGATTGTTCTGAATATTTCATCATTGATATTAACACAAGTTTCATTTCCATAAATGAAATAACCTTCAAATAAATAAGTTTCTTTGCCGGCAATATGTTATTCTTCAAAGTGCATGTGGTTATCGTTTAGAAGTTATAAAATGGGGTTGATTTACTTTATATAGGTGTTTACTTGATATATTGAAAAATTAACAATCCAAAATGTATACTTTTTTTAACATAATTAACACATGTGCGCCGCGGCGCGCATATATGCGTTGTTGGCAGCATATCGTGTAAACTCCGGAGAGCATGTGTTAATATGCAGTAACCGATTTTATTAAATTTATAATGGAAATTTCATATTTATATTATATCAGTCTTTTAAAGCATTAAGAAGCGGTCAAAATATTGATAAAAAATAAAACATTTTGACTTATTACTTGCTGAAATATTTTCTATTTTTTTTTCTATTTTCCTAGTGTGCGCTTTATTGAAACGATGCGCAAATTCAAAATATATTAACTACTGACAATTTGTTATTTTTATTCGTTTATTATGTTTGTCCTATATATTCGCAATGTTAATTTTCTTGCGTTTCAGTATCATAATTGTAGTATATACTATATCCATGTATTATAATACAGTAATTGAGATACTTGGTCAAGTTTTGTTTTAACTGCAAGAGGTAGATGGAAGACCTAAATATTTATTGCCATCATTCAAAGAACCAGATGATCAGCGATACAAATTTATCTTTATATTTGTATATTCTTTGTAGTATTACCTGAAGCGTAAGTAGAAATTACTTCTGTCGTTCTTAAAAATTTTCTTAATGGACTGCAGGATAAAAATTAATGAAATACAGTGAAATTCCTAGCATAATTAATTAACAATTAGTATAATCTTTTGTGCGCGTTCACTTAGCAGTTTCGTGAATCAAACAAATACCTGAATTCATTCGTATTTTTAGAATAATACCAGTGTTCGGTAAACATACAAAAAAACTCTGAGCTAAATTATAAATATTAAAAATATTTAACCCTTTTAGTGCCGAACAACGATATATCGTTATTAGCAACGTTTGCAAAAAATGCCAATGACGATATGTCGTAATATGATGTTCCTTTTTGAACTTTGTAAATATTTTTACTTTTTTAAATGATTTTTTTTCTTAAATCTTATTAAATTACATCAAATTGGTTCGGTATTCTTCGCTTAGGTACAATTCTTTCGGTCGGCGCTAAAAAGGTGAAATACAGAATTACATTTTCTACTCTGTTGCATGAAAAATGATCTATACGTTCTAAAATCGACTTTTTCCACGCAACAGAGTGAAAGATATAATTTCATCACAGTTACGATTACTGAACTAAGAATTCACTTGTTAAATTCAATTCCTTTAACAACTCAATGGCTTGGCAAAACTTTTCAAAATTACCATCATTCGATTGGTCTGTTCAAAATTATTCAGAAAGTTGATGTTATCTAAAAGTAACTAAAACATCATCAATTAGCAAGTACGTAGTAATGCCAGTCCGAATGCTTCTTTCGTTTGCTATACATATAATTATCCACAGATAAGATTCATAGTGGAAGAAAAAAAAAAGCGTCGTTTTCCTGAGGAGAATTCTTTAGCACGATACGCGTGGGTAGTTTGTGGGCCACTTCGTGAAGTGGAAGAAACGGTAGCGAATTGTACAGGTAGCACGAACTAATTACTACCACGGCGGACAGCACTTGGGACGTAGTATCGGAGGGCTGCATCGGTCGATCCGGCCTCATAAGTGCAGCATGCTAATTAATTTGCCTAGCGAGTTAACACTTCGTGCCAGCCTGCAAATTGCCCAGTTGGCAGCAGCGTACGAAAACTATGTTACTTTGTATTGAAATCCTTTGAAATTCTTTATTCAGCGATATATTCAAATTTTGTATCTCTTTGAAATATTCCTTACTTGAATATTACTACTCCTACTGCTCCACCTACTCAATACAAATAACACATATATAATCCGAAGGATAATTGTGATCCCATAACGTTCTACCAGTCCCACATAAAATAATCCTTAAAGTACACAAATCCAACTAACAGTCCATAAATGTCTGAACTGTGGTGAGTCTACGTATATAACGTGTACCATAAGAATGTTCTGTGTTGAGAAATCTACCGTGTAATTGGCGCAGAAATTCGAATTGTAATTTAAGGTCTATAATATTTATGTTACTCGTTTCTTATGTTCTGTATGATTATCAGAAATGATTGTCTAACGGTGTTACTGCAATGCTTCTTCAAAAAAGAGAAAGGTATATTCGACTAATCAACGCTACATTTTTCAGGAATTTTGATATAGCAATTTAGATAAATATCAAGGATTCTTATTACCGCATTACGTCACTGTATGTAAATTGCTTAACGAGTTTGACCACACGTTTAATACGAATTATTATATAATTAACGAATATTCGAATTTAGCGTATGAAAATCTTGCGACTCGTAAACGTCCTTTGGAAACAGAATCGGATAAAACATTACCAGGTCTTTTACTGATATTGTTTTGCTAGGTAGCAGAATCCTACGAAAGGGCGTTAACAATCGGTATGAAATTAGGTTCCCATGTCCCATTGAAAGACATAATAATTATAAGGTGTGTTTCTGGTACATCATCTGGTACAAATCCACAGACATCACGATCAAGATTCATAAGGATAAGATTTGATCTTTAGGATAAATGACAATACACGTTGTAAACTTACCTTACTGAGAAAGAGAGTTAAAGGCTATATATAAAAAGTGAACAAAAAAAAACTAACTGCACCTGCAATTGAACACAAGTCACAAATTCCATTGTTCGCGTAGAATACAGTCGATAAATTTAGTAGCGAGTGTCACTGTCACGGACAATTTGTTTTTCTCGTACAAGTTACTCTTCCTGGAAATGTTATGTTCTTTAAGGAAACTTGTCCTATAAAAATGGGACCTTATATATACATAGTGAATATCTATTAGCGCTCTTGCTAATTCAATCAGGAAATAACTGCATTTCTTTAAAGGCAGTATATACCATGATCGTATTGGTTACACCAAATGTCCATGAAAGTGTTTAATTTTAAACTCGAGTAAGAATTTCATTTAATGATTTTGAACATCGGTACATTGCATTAAAGAAATATAAGATATCGATTCGATTCAATTCACCGCGATCGGGTTATTCTGCCCACATAAAAATCGTTACACGAGTTCGGTACTCTGGATCAAATTATCTGGAGGAGTAAAGGGGGACCTTAAGTCGAGATGTATGAGAGAAATTGTGCCGGTTGGTTGCGTTTCTTCATAAAAGCTACGCAATAGCTATAGTATAAGAGTATAGCATAGGAACAAGGTGGCATAGTCACAGGATGCCACTTACCTTGCACTTCTTGTTTATCCGATGTTTTCCTTTTCTATTTTAATTTTCTCTAACCTTCTAGTCACAGTCTTTCTCTCCTTTTTCTATCTTCCTCTCCCTCTTGTTCTTCTCTCTGGATTATGGTTTCCTTAACTTTTCTCTATTACCTGTTATCAAAGACGGCAGAATCTGTCGTTTCTTTATTTCCTAGACATCTATTCATATGCATTACAGTATATGACCAATGTCACTAGTAACTCAACGTATACACTACAAGCCCATGAAATCAACTAAGGTATCGATTGAAACTTGAAACTATTACGTGAACAGTATTTTATGTCTGAATTGTATTTTATTCCGTTAAAACTTTAGCCAGGCCAACAGAGTCACACAGTGAAATTCGATGAATTTTAAATTATTCGGATGCGTACTGCTTGCGCCATAATTTGTAATATTTTCTAATAGTAATTTATAACGACTATTTAGAAAACATATTTTTACTTTAGAGAAGCTAAGTGGAGAGAATGCGAATTTTGCTTAAATCTTGGTACATGGTCCTGGGGTAATTCAACCTTTGTATTCCATTAATGGACGTGGTAGTATTTAAGGAGAAATTTCCGTGTATCCCTTGTGCTGTACGTTTATACGAATGAATTTCTAGTGTCGTCAACATATTTTATTACCTTCATTTGCACTCACGTAACTTTTTTAATTCATGTACCGGTTATGCTAAGTGATTCCTATGACACTTGCAAAATTTCGTAATTTATGATTTTTATATATGAAAAAATTATTTCTGAATAATTTCACCGGTTTGTTATTTTTTTTTTATAGATCGCGCGATCTTGTGACACAGGTGAGAAATGATGATGCATAATTTAAGAACATAGAAACAAATTTTTATTCATCAGTCATAATCGGGCTTTCTTTGCATTATAATTAGAGCTTTCCCTGATCGCCGGAAAAATACGCAAAAGTAATTTTCTTTTAGTTCGTATATCTACATATATAATACGGAACGGTGATACGCGTTGCGTTACGTGAAATTTCGCGGAAATTCGACACGCACGCCAGCGTTAATCAGCGATTCATATGAGCGTCCTTTACTTTTTCATATTCGAATTTGACAGTCCTATTCTTACAATTTTGCGAAATTTATATAAAATTAAAAAATAAATTTCACATGAAACTTATTAAAAATCCAACAAGATGAAAAGGACTATTGAATTCGAGTAAAGACTTTATTCGAAATATGTATAGCAATAATTTCAGAACGATGTTTTATACGTTTTGTACAATTTTTTTTATGAAAAGAAATATATAAAGAGTGCAATACTGGTGAATTCAATCGTGAATATAAGTTCGAACGTGGCAGACGTAAAAAAATGGTAAGAACGACAGAAAATATTTTTTTAATTAAAAATCGTTCGATATTAATCTCGTATAAAGTCTTTGAACGTTTCGTGCGAAATAAATAAAATATTAATGCGCTACTTTACAAAAATAAAGGAAAGTATAGAGACAATAGATAAGATTGGATTATGTCATTCGTGGTTTGAACGCCCTTAAAAAATATGAGCATTTATTTTAGCGTTTTTGGAATCGTCTCTGAATAAATACAGTACGATATAGCGCTTGTCAAAGTATTAAGGAAATGATATCACTGTGAGTACATAGACTCACCGGAAGCTGCGTACAAGGCAGTTCTTGCGGCAGATTTTCAATTTTGACTTGTCCTCAATAAATTATCCCGATCGAGCACTTTGAACGATAAATCCCATTCACGAACATGCATGCGATCGACTTTCCAGTATAGTAAATAAAAATGTATATATTCTCTAAAAACAAGAAAAAAGAAAATTATTAATTTTGATCGAAGTGGCTATAAAAAAAAACGATTAACTAATTAATCAGTCCATTGCATTCAATCGATTTGAGGAAAGAGAAAATAGACTGAATGAAAAAGGTTGATAGGTGTCCGATCGTGCATGATCGTGAGGATTTAAAACTCGATAGGTTCTCGAGAAAGAGTGATTTCAAGAGAACGTTAATTAAGTAAAAAATATATAATAAGTGATCGATTTCTTGCGGGTAGCGAATGCGATGCCGACCAACATGAAATCTCAGTGTACAAATTATTTACAACGATTTAGTCTATCTACTTGAGAAACTATCTTTTCCTCGCTCGCAAATGTACAAAAAAATTCGAAATATCCTCTTTCAATCTCTTCCTGTCGGCGTAAGAGAAAAATGTTAAAAGAATTACACTTTTCAGTTATTCTCTCCAAGTGTCTACTCAAATATATTTACATGTACCTGTTAACGTGCCATGCACGATTTTATAATTTTTAAATATTTTATAGTTTTTATATATATCGTTTATCAATGATCCATGAGTATTTACGAGTATCACTCTTGTCTATATACACTGGTTTGTCTATTGCACGGTTAACAAGAGAATCGTTTTGATTCCTTTAATCAGCCTTCACATATTTTTTTATTTTTGATCCACAAGAGGAAATTCACACTTTCACCATATTCCATTGTACTACACGTACACTCTTCTCACTTAACACGCTATGTATATCACTTTTTTATATGTGAACAGCAACCGTACGTGGTCCATTTGACGTCCTGTTGTTATGTTGCCGTCGGACTGGCGGTGGTTGTCTCCTCTGCGTAGCACGTTGATTATTCGGCACGTCTGGCAATGCGAATCGTAATTTTTCCCAAAACAACTTATCGCCCCACTGTAGATACGTATTTGTCTTCAGGTAAAGTCTTATGTCCGGATCCAAGTCTCTTTGTGGCACATCACCCACCAGCACGAGTATCAACCGACGTCTACGATCCCTAAGAACTTGATGATGCGCAGACTTAAACTCAAATCTGCACCATTCGGACTTAATGAAATTCTCTGAAAGTACCATTATCGTCCTGCGAGACGATTCCACGGCTTGGACGATAGTGTCGGCTATAAAACTTCCCACTGGAAAATCACGATAATGTAGACACAGTTTGTAGGACGGATTTCCCATTTCCAGGACGGGTGCTAATTCCTCGGCCACGAATGCTTCGTCCTTCGAGCTATAACTAACAAAAGCGTCGAAAAGTTTATCCCGATCGTCACGATCGGCTTCAGTGTTTCTGTAGAAAATTCGAACACCAAAACGCGAGTGAAACCAAACACGAAGTTCCTGACGGAATATGAAGGCTAACATGCAGAGTAGCATCGCGATTAGAAATGCGGCTAACGTGGCTACCAGAAGTGGCAGATAATCCTGCAATGCTTGACGCTCGATTATGGTTTTGGTTAGGTTTCCATGGATACTGTTCTCGATACTGGCTAAGCCGCGGCAAGCTGTATTGTTACTGGTCGTACTATCGGCAGTAATGGAGAAACCAAATTCGTTGTCGTTGAACACTTCATTCCCGTATGCTTCGAATTCGGTTATGTTAAAGACACATCGAAGTTCAGTGACGTCAGTTATTTTAGTTACACCACTGAGCACCCACTCGCGATAAATCTGTAAATAGTCACACTCGCAGGACCAAGGATTGTCAGACAAGGTCACGTCTATTCCGCGCGGTAATAACCACACTGATACCATAGAGAGATGATTCGAATCCAGTCGCAGTACTTCGAGTGATCTGAGCGGCGTGAAGGTGTTATTCGCAATGGCACTGAGCTTGTTGCGCTGCAGATAAAGGATCTTCAGTGCATCGAGTCCTTCGAATTCGTGGCCGCGAAGCTCCCGAATTCTATTGTCTTGAAGGTGAAGATCTTCCAAGTCACGTAGACCGTTGAACGAACGATTTTGCACGGTCTCTATGTTGGAGGCATTCAAAAATAACATTCTGAGTCTTTTACGTCCAATGAAAGCATGACTAGAAACAGATTTTAGGTCATTCCCATCGAGGTATAACTTGGTAGCGTCCATTGGAATTTGTTCGGGTAATTTGCCAATGTGTCCACCGGTCGAGCAATCCACGACATTCGCGGACCATGATTGATCGTGGTAGCAGGTACAATTCGAAGGGCACGTCATTTCACAATCACACGCATCGAAGTCACAGCAGTGGCATAAGGCAAAACAGTGTGCCTCGTATTTGCAGAGAAATTGGGAGTGCGAAGCTTCTACCAATGGTACGAAGACACGTTCTCGATCGTAGAGTAATTTGCAGTAAATACTTTCCAAATCCATTACTTTTGGCTGGATTCTATTTTGAGAACGTCTATTGACACTTTGCAGCCATTCCATGGTGCAGTCGCAGAGATATTGATTTTCGCCGATATAAAATTCCGGAAGAGTTTTCTGCGGTGGTACTGCACTGATCCTCAAGGAGTACGGCTCAAGATTTCGAATATGGTTTCCCTTCAAATCGACACGGGTTAAATTTGGCTTCTTGAAGAACGCATAGCTCTGTACCTTCGTTATTAAGTTGTCATTCAAATACAACATTTCAACACTCATGGGTATAGCACTTCCGGTTATTTCCGTGAGTTTATTATCACTCGCATCGAACGTAACAAGTTGAAGCTGCGACTCGATTTCAAAATAATTACCGAGTTCACTGATCTCGTTCGAGTGTATATCCAGCCATTGAAGTCCAGTCGGTATCATTGCGTAATCGAACCATTTTAGTTTGTTATCACTGACATTTAGCCAGACTAGATTTGGCAGACTACTGAATAATCCGGTAATGTCTGTCAGCTGATTTCCATCTAATCGAATAGCCTGAAGATTTATGTTGGAATCGAAGGTGAATGGTTCAATGTATTGTATCCGATTCCTCGAAAGATTCAGTATCTTCAGATCAACGATCTTGTCAAAGATACCCTTGGTCAGATTACCAATATGATTCTCCGTTAATCGTAATCCGTACATTTGAGGTACGTGATCGAATGTGCCATGCGGTATTTCCGCGATGAGATTCTCCCCGAGATCTACTGTACGCAGTAATGGAGTAGCCTTCAGTGCTTCCGGTATCGAAGTAAGCCGATTTCCGTTCAGATGAAGATCCTGAAGAGATGAGGCGTTCTTCAGCGAATTGGGATGGAGGTTATTCAGTCTGTTATTGTCTAGGGAGAGTAAACTCAGTACGTAGAGTCCACTCAAGGTAGCGGCATCGATGACTGTCAATCGATTATCACTGAGTACAAGGGTATGAAGATTATAAAGTGCCGAGAATGTGTTCTCAGGTAGATTATCCAGTAAGTTTCCTTGTAGACGCAAAATTTGTAGGCTGTAAAGATCCCTGAAGACAGCTGGCTCCAATCTGCCGATTCGATTGCTGGACAGATCTAAAACGACCAGGCGTACCAGACCGGTGAACGTAGCAGCATTCACCCATTCGGCAGTCAATTCATTTTTAGACAAGTCAAGTACAAGCAACTGCGATAGTTCGCTAAACAGACCAGGAGGCAAAACGTTCAAACTATTATTCCTGAGATGAATCTCCTGTATGCTTCTGGAGTCACTGAAAAGTTCAGGTGGTAGGCTAGCCAAACGGTTATCGGATAACCGTAACACGGCAAGTGAGCTGAGAGCCTCGAATGCTCTGTCGGCCAAGAAGGTAATGGCGTTGCTCCGAATGTCTAGAGTGTGTAATCTGGTTAAGCCAGAAAATGCAGCTGTAGGCAGTGACTCGACACTATTATTACTGAGGTCAAGTTCGCGAAGTCCAGCGGCACATCTTGCTTCGGCATTAAATTTGAAGCCGTTTACTTCCCTCAAACGATTTCTCGTTAGATTAAGGACTTCAAGATTTGTCAAGGGACATAATACTCCCTCCGGAAGTGTCCACATATTGTTCTCGCCGAGATCGAGTCTCTCGAGTTGCGAGAGTTCCTCGGTGAAGGCTCTCGAGGATACGTCGAGTGCCATGGCGGACCAATCAGTGTTGTGCGTGCGCACGGTGAGATTTCGAAGTTCCTTAAGACCATTGAAAGCATCGTCGGACAGGTTGCCGATTTTACAGTACTCTATAATGAGTTCGCGTAACTCGATGAGAGGCCGAAAGCTTCCGGCGCTCAGTGAACTCTGATAGAAGAGGGCGTCGCTGCATTCCAATCGTAATCGAACTGTGTGTTGAGGTTGAATAACGCTGAAATTCGTGTTCTCCAACTCGCTGTTGATCGTCCTGAGTCGACAGACTAGAGATACGTCGTCCTCCGCGTCACCAGTTGGTACCCACTTGCACTCGTCTGGTGCTTTGTATCGAAGGGCCTTACTAAGAGAGGCCCCGAGGACCCCGAATATCGTTCCGAGCAATATGGCGAAGAAGGCAGGACTGCCCTGCATGTTTGCACACTTTATAGTCCCATGCACGTATCGTCACTGTTTTGCACTGTTCACAAGTAATTTATTATTGAACAGCTAAGTATGTAAATATAGGTATATCAAAGAGGATAGGAAATTAAGGGGGTCCTAAGGCCCTTAATAATCGTTATCTCACATCACTCATCACTGGGACCTTATTCAGGCCTTCACACACTTCCACTTCATCCGTTATTATCACGGAAACGAGATATGCCAGTCTCCCACGTTGCTCTATAATCCAAATGGTAATCCTCTCATGAGGCCCACTCTTCTTGGGCCTAAATCCTTACACGCAGGTACACTGTAAATTCGCTTCAACTGAGACTTAACAAATTCGCACTTTTAAAAACACGAACACAAACGCGTCCACGCGTCCGTTACAAAAGGATTTACCGGCTCCGCTAGCTGGCACGGTTCTCCGAGGACTGATCCGGTAGGCCGGTGGGCCGTTGGGCCCAAGCCTGGGTCTGCTACTAGAATAATTCCCTTTCCTCACCGCGCGACCTTCCACGCTCCCATGATTCACGTCCCTTCACCTCACTCCGTGCCATAGTGTGAGCTCTACTGAATCTCTCCTCTTCTATCGGCCCCTCTGTGCTGCTTGCTTGCCCTGGACCCCACTCCTGAACACCTTCGGGGCCCGACGTTCCAGCACGCCTATAAAAACAAGACAGGTACACTCTCTGGGCCCTTACAGTGGCTCATCCGACTCTACGCTCTGCATACATACGGATCTTCTCCAATGCTTGATCCTCTACTTGCTCTACGTTATACATAGCGGTGAATCCGGGGAATACGAACAAGGCCCTAGTGCCTTTTTTACACGACTCCTGCGACTACATTTTACCTTCCACTCTCGAACAAGAGGCAGGATGTGACATTTAGGATATATTCTCACTAAGAACGTATCATTATGGTTATAACCCACAGAAATAAAGACTCAAGTTCTCCGCACCGAGTTCGTTTTCACTTTCTCCGTTATCGACACATTCACTATCCCCATTTTCCTATTGTCTAATTATGATAATTTTCAGTACTAACGTAATATTAGAAGTGAATTTTAATTCGAAATTTGTACTATTTATGAAAATGACCAATTCAAGTAATTTAACTGTTAGATGAAAATAACATCTATGGTTGTTATGCAAAGGCGTATCATTATTTGATATCATGAAAGATGGATCCTCATGCCTGGTAGATGTCGATATGGTAATATATTGCAGTGGCTTTTCAGGAGGGTTGAACCTCATCCTCATCCTGAAGCTCAATCCTCCAGTCGTTTACGAATCTAATAAGCATTCTCACTCAGGGTGTAAAACGATCGGGCATATTGTATTAACGTTATGGCGCGAAGCGGGGCTCCGTTAAGTGGTTCCCTATAGAGTCGGCCTACCCCCTGCCAAGAGCGGGGGGTCCAATTGCCGGTAGGTGCCGATCCCTGAATATGCCATGGGACCCCATGGCTCTGTGGACCTGCGGGAAAGCACCGGCTAATTATGCAGTTTAACGCGCTTGGCCACGGCAGGTCCTGGTTGTTATTGTAATAATGTTGCTAGCGCTACGGGGCTTCCTGAACTCGTGGAAACTAATAATTCACACTATAAAAACGCCATTAGAATAACTGTAAGTCGTTGCGTTATTGGCCATTATGTCATTTTGAAAATTTTTGTCACAACCGATTACGTACCTATGAACTTTGTCTCACTTTCTTCGCATTGTAATCCTCACGAGTACTTTGACGTCTTCAGTTTGCTCAACAATTCCGTGGTAGAAAGCAACACGGAAATCATGAGACCATCGACCTCTCGTTGCTGACTTTACCCGTAGAACAAAAGGCAGTCCCACACTTTCATGTTTCAGGACAACGATCGACTGTTATACTTTCTAAGTTAGATCGCCAAGTATCGAAGCTATTTTGCTCCAATAACGTCGAAGACATTCTTAAGAGGGTATACCCATGCAATGGTGTACCAGAACCCTCCTAACAAGAGCCAAGTAAAATCATTTTCGCATTCTGATTTACGATCGTTCCTTTATTGCCACTTGCGGTGCAATGCTGCGCTTAATAAGAGTGTGATTAAAAAAGGCTACGAGCTAACCAGCTCTGCCAGTTAGTCAGCTTTTATACTTTCAATTATCAATAAACCGAACTGCCCCTTGCGGCTCGTAAACGTACCTAACTCATTTATGCGAGAGTTCAATGACACACATTTGTTTTCTGCCAATTTCTTGACAGGTAGGTATTCTGTGCATAATTTTAAAAAATGCATTAAGTTTTTTTAAACTTTTTTTTAAATTTCTCTTGTCCACTGTCTGTTTGATGGATAATGATTATTGTTGAATATCACGCGATTCCGGTTCCTTCATTCGTGGCATTCGATACCATATGACCACTCCAATAGCCATCATTATTATTTTCGTAAAATGGAAAGATACAGTCTCGTTATAATAATGGCAGTAGAACGAACACGTGCTATTCTACAGGTGGCTTTCTTGTCCGGATAACATCTGTGCCACAGAATGATCGTTGACCACAAGATTGATAGGTCTCTACACCGTTAACCCGCCTCGACCGCCATAAATTTATCCAAACTATCCCAAGCCCTTCCTAAGCCGTCCTTTAGCGCATTCTTTTTTGATTTCACGTAGGGAACAATTTTTCCACCCAAACGAATCTGTTACTCTATCTGAACGTAACTTTAACATAAATTCATCCAAAATATCCCAAGCCCTTCCCAGCCGTTCTTTAGCGCATTCTTTTCTAATTTCACGTAGGGAACAATTTTTCCACCCAAACGAATCTGTTACTCCATCCAAAACAAAATATTCTAATTAAAATCAATCTAACTGAACGTTACGCTAGTCCCAGTCATATTTTATGGAATCCTAGTGCACTGAAGTATATTGGCCAATATCAAATCTGGCGAGTATCTCAAATGGATCCAGATTGAGAGACAAACCATTAAATAGATGGCTATAGGTAGATTAATGCACAGGGAAATTATAGGAAGCAAAAAGATAAAAATGTTGATGGGTTACTAAGAAAAATGTGCTTATACTCGAATCGTGCTAACTTTCCTTCGTAGAGGTCTTCGGAGTACCTACTATTATTTCTATCTACTTTTTTCTCTATACCTCACCGCCCCCTCCCCTTCTTACTCCTCTTTTCTTGCTATGGATACATGTATGTGTCGGTTACTGTCTTAGAGAGGATCCCATGCCGCGTTAGCGATCACGAGGAATATCTACCTCACTCCTACTTTCATGCATCGTGTATTTTCTATCCCAACTGGCCTTTATAAGAGGATTCGTAGTAGACTGACTATCCCTACTTCGTGAGCCGTAACCCTTTTTCTTACTGCACTTTACGAATAGCAGTCCTATCCCCACCATTAATACGTTCTAATCTGCTATACGGTCTTTCCCTTTCATTCTTCTGGTACACCGAGTACAGCTTATATTCTTTAATTAGCTGTTGCAGAATGCGGTAGAACGAACTTATGGGTATTTCAATTATAGTTCCTTTCGTGACTGAGTGCATTAAGTGTCAATTGGTACAGTAACAATTGTATACTAGGTATATAATTTTTGTTAGGACAAATTAAATTATGCGAATTTTATTTTCTATGCCAAACACCACTGCATTATATTACATACTTTTTTGTATATTAATTAGCGATACGTCATTTACCGGATTATGTTTATTTAGATGAACTGTACTGCTGTACTTTACTATTATTATTGATTTAATAAGTTATATTAGTCTGACGCGTGAACGTTAGAATTATTTAACACAATATAAATTTAGCTTTCAAAGGACGGGCATGTTTTTTAAAATTTGCATACATATGTTATAGAGATATTGTAGGAAACGTATAAGATCGATTAGGAGCCAAAAAATTAGCTTCCTATTCTCTAAAGGCGAATGGATGGTATTTCGATATTGTATTCTCGATTGACAATGTCTGTCATATAATCAATAAAGAAAAATGCATCGTAAGGCCTGTCAATGTTTTCATTAAAAATATCCGTAACGAATGTTAAAATCAATTGATTCTCGATGATAGATGGAAAAATCTATATTCCAAGATTACGGCGGCTAAAAACAACTGGACGTTCATTCGTAAGTAAAATGACCGTGAATTTTGGATAACACCTTTTCTGAGTTATGCATATAAATAAGCCGAAAGAATGGCGGGTAGACTGATGCCAAGAACGGTGAAGATGTGGCAATACCTTTGTTAGTGGAAGGTTAATGGTGAGAGACCCCCGGCTATCTTACGGCGCTGACAGCAGCCTCGTTAACGATTACGATAACTCCAGCTCGGAGCTAGGGATGCCGCCGCCACCGCCGCGCCGACTGACTTGGCACCTATAGCCAGCGCGCTGGTGCTCCGAAAATTAACGACCTCGCGAACCTGCTGTGACTCCGTAAACGAAAACCGCACAATTTTCTTCTTCCTTTTCGCTTTCTTATATTTCTTTTCTTTTTTCATTTCTTTTTCTTCAATTTATTTTTCATACCTTGTCTTTCTATGCTTTTCTGAGCTTCGTTCTTTCTGCTTACCTTTTATTGCCTCCTCCAATTGTCAGTCTTCCTCTTCACGTTTCTTTTATTCTGTCTCACGATATTCCACCTTTTCTACGTCCTGGCATATGGAACGTTTAAGCCACGAAGAACACGCGTGTGGAAAGTGGTTGCGTGATGGCGTGAGAGGAGTACCATGCGTGCGGATGCGTGCAGACACGTGTCACGTTCCGTTTACTTTTGCTGTCTACCCGTTCCGAGATCTTTCGCTCTTTGTGTACCTGTAAAAAGGTTTTCTTTGTACTTGCAGGGAAGTATCTTTTTGTTCTTCTCTATATGGATATGTTCTTGCAAAGTGCATGTGTATTTTGTTTATCATTTTTTCAATTTGTATGGGAATATCAATGACTAGGGGATTCTATCAATAATCTTATATACCTCAATTTTTAGCCTTAATCAATATGATAGTTATTTTTGTTTATACAGAGATTAATATCATGAGTATATTAAAGTCGTCCAAATGAACATGTGAAAACGATATATTCCAATATTGAACTTTGCTATACTTTTATTGTATATTTTTATTGGTCACATTCTTACTTCGTTTTTTCATTCAATTTGTCGAATTTATTAAATAAACATATAGTATGCTATCATTTTATTTAATACATTGTAATTTTAATTATTTTAAATACTTTTAAGGTACAAAATAATTACTGATTAAATTATAAATCTGAAACGCTTATTTTATATCGATTCGTAGGAGTCAATTCATTAATTAAAATTCACAGTCTATCCACAACCTAGTCTAACCGGTTTCTTTCTGACTAATTAAAAAATTATCTCTAATGAGATATACTGTATATTCTTTACTTTTATGCTGCAATGCCATGACTATATCGTAAACAAAATTATTTACGAATTTCTATATACGGTATCCCTCTTTCGTAGCCTCGTTTAATAATAAATTTTTTAATCGGCGTGCGGCGTTTTACATGCTATTTTGAACACCTCATCTTGCGACACTAAAAACTTGACTAAAACAAAAATACTCCACCACAGAAAAACAACAAATCTTATTTATCATTCTTTTTCGTACATCATTCAATTATTTTTATAGCTTAATTGTGTCGCCCTGTTCTCAATTATTTGAACATGATACGAAATAATGAAATAGGAAACCAACCTTATAGTAACCAGAACCAAAGTTCGTTTTAAATTCGAATATCACGAATAAATATGAGTGTGACTTCCTGAATTTTTGCACTATCACCGCGAACGTCTCATATCCTTAGCAATATAGGATGATGAATTTAAGAAGAGATGGGTTTGGATAAGAAAATACTTACAAATTTGAACATTGATTAATTTTAGAAAGTTTGCCTTTAAAAATATTCACAATACTCACATACTTCATTTAACTCCATATATGTACTTTTCGAATTTTCGAATGACTTATTCGCAGAACTTTGCTCTATTACCCAAATTCGCAATAATCGAATTTTGGTTCTTCATATATTTCCGCGTTAATACGATCTCTTTGAAAATCATTTAAATTTCCTGCAGTGACATATTTCACTAGTCTTTACTACCCACAAACTTTTCTGTACACCACTATTATATTTATGATAAATTATGGGTTATTGAAAATATAAGATTATTTTAATTTTCAAAATAATCGTACACTGTTCAGCGACAGAAATCAAGAGTTTCCCGTTTTATTTGCACGTTTTCAAACTGTATTGCTTCAGAGGTCGTACTAGACTGTTTTATGCCACGAAAACAAATAGTCTTATCAGTCGCAAATGTGACGTGTCAGTTAATATGTGTAACACGTTTCTTAATGTCGCTGTTCGATATCAGCTGGTCTGTGGTAACTAAACCATGATAATATTATATTATTGGTAAACACTGAACAAATATTAAACTCAACTTTGGTGTCAACATTAAACTAAAAATTATTAGTTATTTTAGCCAAAATATTTATAAATACATTTAACTGAATACGTACGTCAGTTTTTAAAAATAATTATACATTTTAACACCCAGAAATATGAACACGTTTTTATTTTTAGACCTAATTGCATTCAACACGTGAGTAACGTATTTATCGCCAAAAATACTTGCGTGTATATTTGCTAATATAAACTCATATGGCTGTACCCATCCTAATGTTCAGGAATTGAAATTTTGAAAATGCATATATTTAAAATTAATCTTCTTTTTGCGAAGGAACATCTATAAATATGAGAAGACGATAATAATCACGAAAAGTATTAATAAATAAAATTGATTTAATTAATAAAAACATTACCGCCTTTATATTCAATTTATTAATCGATTAACTAAACGATAATTAGCTAAACGAAATTAACTGCTCGATAGAACTGTCCAGTTCAAATAAAATATCTTGAAGGCAAAGTTAGAGCTGCGTGCACTTTCATTGAGCCGTGCACTAACGACTATAAAACCTGTGACTCGACAAAAGACGTATAACGGAAGGGAGATCCTACCGGAAGCGGGGAATGGACGAGTGCGTAACCGTGACCCAGGCGTGTCCGATGGTTCAGAACCCCGTAATTTTCCAGAAAAAATGCCTCGAAAACCGTGTGCTGCTATAGTTCTGATAGCCTTAAGGCTGGCACGTACATTACCAAAGTCTGGGCCTGTTTCCAGTCTTATAATAAAACATCAATTATTATCCGTTAATCATTAAAGAGTCGTGTTGTTACGAGCATGGCCCAGACACATTTTTAAGGCAGTAGAACAAGTATGGCGTTGAAAAATAAATGGATAGTGCCGCATGGACTCTAGCTCTTTCAGAAACCATACTAAGTATCCTAATTTTAATATATATGCTTTCACTAAATGTTCTTTATCAGATAACCTTTATTTGATTCCTGTATTTAAAAATCTCTGGAACAGCCCAATGAATCAGGGGAATCATACTTTTTTAGCAGGTTCATTTTTCAATTATTTTATAATTACGAAGAAATATCTATCTAGGATATCTAATCTGTAATCTTGAATTTTTAATGCATGCTTAGTCTCCGTTATGTGCATTTGAAGCGTCTATGGTACCTAAAGCGTCTGGAAAAGATACCTGTATCAGCTCTAGCGTACTCATGGCGCTATACGCCATGCGTGGAGGCAAGCTCATTTATTTACCGGGTCTCAGTATTGACAGGGTGTAATTTACAAATCCTGAGGGTCGCTGTATTTATCGGAGCTCCACTACCCTCTTATTACTACCCTATTCCTCGCTTGCTCGAAGAAACGTTTTCCACCCTCTTCCGTCTTTCCAAAGTCCCCATGTTCGTAATTATCATCAGCTGAGCGGTAACATCGAAGGAGAGATGTATTTCGACTTTCCTCCCAAAAGGAAGCAGGGTTCTTTACTCTAGCTTGTATATAGACAAATATAACGTCGAACGGATTTTCGGTGAAAGACGACTGCAATCGCGTATCGTGCATTCGACTTATGAAAATAAAATATATACAGCAATTGATTTCATCCATGACCTATTTTGAAATTAGAAGCATCGAAAATCGATTTGCATTTGTTACTACCTCATTTATGTTCAATATTTAATTTTTCTCATAAAATTCAATTTAATTAGTTTAATTCGACAACCTCAGAATTTTTCGTGCCTAAGAAGATCCTGTTCGAGGTATTTAAGGATGAACGAAAAAAAAAGTTAAATTGTCTAATAATCCCATCAGTATCTATCATAGCAGAATCTTAAAGAGGACATCGGTGCGTAAATTCCGAAAGATTAGCAACAATGTAACAAGTATAATCAAGCAGAAAAAGAATACTCATGAGACGAAGGTGACAGGTGAGCAGAGACAAAATGATGAAAAGACAATCTTGGGCCCGATCCTGGACATCAGGACCACAGGAAACAGAGGACCTTTCCTTCGTACTCGCTTTGCTGCTCGATTATCGCAGGATCAGGGGACATTTGTTTCGGTCGATACGGGCAAATAGAAGCTGTCAGTCCATTGTCAAATAAACGGAGCTGGCCCTTCCATTCTCTTTGGTCCTTCTTCACTCTTCATGGTCCCCTCTTAACAGGGACACAAGAAGTATAGGTAGGTACCGCTCGCGATGAAAGGTCGTTTGTTCTCTAGACTATTAGACTGGATAAGGGATGAAGATGCTGCACGACCTTGCACTCTTACGAACTCGAGATTTCCTCTTGACATACCAGTGCTTCTGCCTCTACCTTTAAAACTTCTTTCAGAACCCTATGTTGTCCCTTTTTCGACCTGACCCATGATCCTACCAAACAAAGACTCCAGATTCCTATGATAATAACAAGAGAGTCCCTGCATACGATTAATTCTTGGGACATGGTTCCCGTTATTGTCCCACTGGAATAATTGAATTTGTCTACTCAACTTGTATTCTCTTTCGTTCTGTATCTTTTGATTTTGGTCTATCTTTTTTGTTTAATTTTATTTCAACGATTCGATTCGCTATGTCTTCTCGAAGAAGCGTCTATTTTGAATTTTATGGAACATCGAAGAGTGACGCGCGTCATTTTTCTTAAGCACGTAATCCACAATGCAACATTGCACTGAACGACGACTCCAACGAGTAACGGAATGTTTCCGAGAACCTTTTTTTGCTTGTGGTTGCATCAATATGCACGAAGTGTCATAAAAAGTGGTTCACAGTTACCGATACCCAAGTCTGTGTGTGAGAACGATGCTGCTACGAGACTTCAGCGTATACGAGTCAAAGCTAAGCACAGGTAAAGTATCAACATCAATACAATTTATGTTGATCGAAATGTTCTTACTTCATAAAATAAAATACCTTACTATACAATTAAAAAATAATGTTCTCCTAAATGATGTTGTTCTTGCTACGCTAGTCTAAAGTGTATCAAATATCAATAAGTTAGACTTATTCATAATGCGTTCTGTATTATTTTGTAATTTTCTGAGAGCCAAGGGCGGGACGTATTTTGGTGAAGTGCTGATCGAGTGTAGGTTGTATAAATGTCGATGAAAGAAGGGCCGAAAGAATATAGAGACTCGGACCGCTTAACCCTTTGCATCTCCGGGGCAAAGGCTCGGTATCACTCGGCGCGGTGATTTCCAAGCGAAGATGGCTCAGCTCAGCTCGGCAGTGAGGCTCAGGGTCTTCCTCCTCCTTACTTCTCTGCCAGGTTCCCTCTTTCTTCAGCTCCACGTTCCTCTTTCCCGTACCTTTCCTCTCGCAAGCAGGCCGCAGCTCGTTAAAAACTTGCCTGACCGGTTGGCCGTTCGTAGCTGACTCTGTGGTCTACGACCCGACACTCAACACAGCCGGAGAGCCGAGTTTGCTGCACACGTACGAACATCATCGAACTCACAGACCTTCCCTCTTCATCTTCTTCTTCTTCTTCGCTTGGTACAGCCTGCCTTCGCCGACCTCCTCTACTACCGACTCCCACTGTACCTCGTGCTCAAACGCCCTTGGATAGCTCCGCTTTTCCTTCGGCTATTCACCAGCCAGTTCTGGTGGCACTCGACATTGGCCGCCAAGTCCACCATCGCCAGTTCCACTTGGTACCATTTTTATTATAGATTTTATTTTGTGAACACTTCTTTTATTTTATATTGCACACTTCACCTGGAAGGTTTTTTTTTTTTTTGAGTAACAGGAGAATTCTTCGTGTCGTTTATTCGAAAGATCATACGCTCACCTCTGGTGGATTGTGCGAATGTGATTAACACCAAAGAATACATATATCATCGAATGCTTCTTCGGTGTTTCTTGCCTGCTATTCTTTTATTATTCTTTGCATTTTTTACATTGTTTTTTTTTTTTTAATAAACATTTGAAGCGATTGTGCTTCGCGACTTGTACTCCCGAACTAACAGAGTACACGCCTGATGATGTTCTGGAAGATTCACCGCAACTTTCAAGGCTGCGCGTTACCCAACTTTTCATAACAAGTTCTTTTCACGTAAGAAGTAGTAAGAGATTGGTCACTTGATACTCAAGTAGTATTAAAGAGAAAAATGGTAGTGGAATACTCAGATTCTTTTCACCTTCTATCTTCGAACTTAAGCGCGTTTATTTAGTTCTAAATATGACTTCTCCTCGCCTCATTTTTTCATTTAAAATAAAATTCAACAATATTATAATAAAATTATCATAATTTTTTATTACAACCTCATTAAATTTTTACAAAATTCGTAACATCATTTTGATTATTTTTCAATGTAATTCAATATTTTCAAAATTTTAACATTTTATTGTGTTACTTAAAAAAATTATATACAATAATTGGACAGACTGTCAAGTATAAAGTATAAGTCGATCGAACACGGTAAAAATATCCTGTGCAATTCTAGCGACTGAACAAGGAAATGCACTTCGTCCCTGCTTCATCAACGACTGTTACATCAGCCAATGGTCTTCGAGAAGAGTGCATATTGTACGCGTCCAAGTTCTCGCTTTTTTATCCTTGCGTGAGTGCCAACTAAAGGTGGCACCTAGTGACATGTAATTATTTCGGAACGCCTTATAAATTACTATGTAACCGGTGCTAGGACAGGCTCGTAGACGATGAATTATATCCGTCTTTAACGTTGAATTTCCTATGTACGAAGTTGCAATGTAATCATGATGCAACTATATACAGCAGACACAACTGGATAAAATAGGATTACTGGTTATTACCACAATTGATAAAAGAAGGAACGGTAGCATAAAATTTAAAAAATGGAATTTACAGATGAAAATTGTATGGTAATACAAAATTATTAGAGAGTTGTAAAAGTCGTTAATCCAATATTTCTGTTAATTGCATATGTAAAGGAATTTTTTAAATTGAACTTTAAAGAAAATAACACGCAGGTGTAATTTGATATTTCAATAGTTTTGGGATTTTGTGTGAAACATATTTATATTCTGGAAGTTTCCCCATTTGCTTCTTATAGAAAAATTCATAGAATTAAGGTAAATTCCTACTGCGAGTTATTCACGTACAAATCTGATATCCTTATTCCTACGGTAAAATTGTGTAGAGGCTTAAAATGGAAAAAGGGCAAAGAACACTGTTTGTACGGATGAGTTTTCGAACGTTCTAGAAAAGCTAATAGCAGTCTTTCCATTTGTTCTATTTCACTGGAATTGATATTTCATCGAATAATCTCATTATAAATACGCACTGCATTTGGTTTCAAAGTTCCACAATGTTTTTGTTAAAAATCGAAAGAATTTCGAATTTGCAATTTAAGTATACAATTTAAGTAGGTAACCTTTATTTTTACAACAAAACATCTTTTTGAAATGCTTTTGAAACCTATTCAAAAATATACTAATACACTAATTTATAAGAGGTATAATTTATGAACATGTTAAAAATTTAGACCTCAATGCTCTAAGTATCCTTACGCTCGAACTACCTTAAATATTTATAAGTTTCCGTATTTCGTTTAACAATTTGATGAAGTACATGGAAAACTGTAGTAATATAAATTACATAGGCAATAAATTATGTAGTAATTTGTGCATCGTGAATGACGATTACTGAAGCTCTGTACAGAAAATATTTCTTTTTCAAACTAGTTTAATATACTATTTATCCATATCCTTTTTCATTGAAAAAAAAACTTGATTTACAACGTCTCTAACTGAAGACTACAAATTGATGTTATCGAATTTTCCGTGCTTGACTTGCGTAGCCTCGTTAAACCCTTTTTTACCAGAAATTTTTTCCCAAATCAATATTTACTATATACAGGGTAATTTAATACCAATGCTATTGCCCATATAGGGTTTTACAATTAGTTCAGCTTTGAGCTATTATTGAGTGCCACACCTTTGATAACAGCAGAATAATGGCAACCATTATTGGCTCAGCAATAGAAAAATAATAATTTGGATTCGCTATTGTAATCCACGATTGACCAGATATGGCAAATGTTATTAGACCAGGTACATGCAAACAAAATGGAGCTCAAAAATATTGTAATTTATACAATAACTAGAGACAAGATTACATAGATAACAAGATTACTATGTACTACAATTATCTTGCTATATAATTAAACGTAAATAATTAAAAGTGAAGTTCAGATTTTTATAAGTTATAATTATTTTAATTATAACTAAATGTAACAAACTACAAATCTCTTCACGTACAAATTCATTCCTAATGTCCAAAACGTCTGTTATCAGTATTTACAGATACAATGTTTTATGAAAGTTAAGGTGGTCCGGTGGTGATAATAGTAATAGGGAATCACGAGTTAGAAAAACAGTTTAAAAAATTCAATTTTTGATTCAGAAATAAACGAGTGAAAATATAAGATAACCTCAAGATCTTGAATTTAAGGATGTTGAGACGTTACAGATAGAATTATGAAAATCCATTGAAACCAAATGGATTCGATAGATTTTATCATTTAACAAAATTAATACAGTTTTGACTTAGTTTAGGAAGTTTATTGCTGAGAAAATTAAACAATAAATTAACATGTATTCTTATGGAGAATAGAGGACTCACTGGGATATAATCAATAACAACTGAGGAGACTATGAGTGACACGCATATTACTGAACCCCATGCAAAGTTGCTGAATTCTAAAAGTGACTTAATTTTCGACGTTGAGTGTACATTCCAATAAGTAGTAAGAGTCATAATTACTATAGTTGAATGTACATACGTGGCCTAACTTTTGGCAGGATAAAAATACCGATATCACCTCAACATCCTAAAACATGATTCATTTTTATAAATCGAGTATATCTACACAGTGAAAACACTTAACACTTTAAGATTTTTTCATATCTCGAAGAAAATACGATGAAAATATATAAAAAATATTTTTAAAAATTTTCAGAATTTTCTTTTGCATTGAATGTTATCACTGAACTACGTTGAATGGAAAAAATGAAAGCTATTTTTCAATTCTTTTCAGAAGCATGTTCCTATTTAGCAATTTGCAAAATCTTTCCGACTCTTATTCGCAACTACCTTTTCTTCTACCTTCTTCCTTGAGCTGGATGGTTCCTCCTTTATAACCTCTCTTCTCGTGCACATCATACTCCAGGGCCCAGTATTTCGAAATGGGGCCTTTTGCCGCACGCCATTTCTCTTACGGAGAGTTGAACGCGTGACGCATGTCCCATTGTTCGCCGATTATGACGTCGTTCCGCGCCATGTTATGCTAATGACGTAACGAGCCGAAATCCTCTGACGAAGTCGAGGGCAGATACTTCAGCCGAAAGGATATCAAACTGTCCATTCTTCAGCACCAAATACAAATTATTTAATTTATTACCTGATCCTGACGTCCAAGGAGACACAACGTCTCTTAGGTCAACTATAATTTTATACGAGGATCACTCCTTTAAGGTTGTCTCTTATCAATGTTATTTTTTGCACTATGCTTGCAATATATCAACTAGGATATATCCCATTTTTATTTTTTCGAATAACTGTTAAATAGACACACATTAATTTTTTTTTAATTATCATAAAAAATAATTGTCAATCTCGTAAAATCTTATTTTAATCACATCTTTTTTCTACAACTGATTTTCAGTATTTTACGCTCATCCATACCACGAAGATTGTGATTTCTTGCCAGTTCCTTTCGTTTCTTCACGCGGAACGGAACGAAGCAAATTGAGTCTTCGAAAAAAAAGATGGTCACCTGACATTATACGGCGATATCAAAGATATTTCTGACATTTTTTTTAAAAAAACAAGGAAATCCTGATACTCATCCTTGAATAACATAAAATGTAGTGTTCCATCAGTAGATCTGATCTATACGAGAAAAGATGCTCCGTCAGCTTATTATGATTGTTATACTATCTAATAAATATACGTACAGGTTATAAATATGAAAATAACGAAGTTTAAAAAAAAAAGTCAATTAAACCATAATTTTTCTGCTTGTTTCAGGTGAGTCATCATTTACATTACAGCGTTCCATAGGACGAAAATACAGTCCCGGCTCGTCCGTAAGTACACACACATTTCGCATACACGCTTCTTCAACCTTTTCTACGTAATTGGTTGTCTATGGCGCAAATAAGGCAGCCACTCAGCCAGGCAGCACTGGAGCCAGCGCACAATGGGCTTCCATAAGCCGTACAACTATCGCAGCACTACCGTTAATCCTTTAATAGTTTTGCATATTTCACCGTAAAGACGGTAATACTATAGATTGGCGCTATTGCGCCGACGATGCTTTATGAACTTGCAAGTTATAGCCCAGTGATTACTTACACTATAAAAAAGTACGGTGACCTTCGCGGCATACTTCAAAAGTAAATTTATAGTACGTTAACTGCCATTTAACAGTCCTGCAAATAATTTACTAAATAATAATCTATAAGACAAAAATACTTTTTTTGTGAGGGCTTAATAAGTCGCCTGGCGATCAATTTTTAAATTAAATTTTTAGCCAACTTCTTTACTGGTTTTCGGCTGACTGTAAACGATACGGCTATGTACAGAGGTATACATAGAAAATGGTCCGAAGGCAGACCACGTATGGTGGAACGATTCGAAACACGTAGAGAACGAAGCGTACCTGAAAAGCTCGATAGGGATTAGTTACCATTATACGTAGCTTGAAAATTCCCTAGGATAGTATCGAGAATCAGCGATTTCGGTTAGACCAGATGGGAGAATAAGAAGAAATCAATGTTCGAGTTAAAAGGATGAAAATAAATGAGCACTTCGTTACATTTTATCTACCTACCAGGAAATTTAAGGACGAGATTGCTCGGGGATTCGATACTGAGAGTTATGATTTCCTACTGGCTTATATATATTATATATACCAAGGCGAATAATCTTGTACACGGAAATTCGTGAATTTCGAAATAACATGGCGCGTACCAACCACCAAAACGAAAGGTTTTTTATAAGCCGCGATTTCGTCTCGAATTTCTCGTACGTAATTGCGGAGTAGCCATCGCGCTGGTATCGAGAGGAACGAGTTTCCTAAAGTCATTACTGCACAACGACGGGAATGGTGGTGGTTGCTTGAAAAAGATCGTCGAGATGCTGAGTCTGGACTCGAAGTTTGGGACATGCAAGAGGGGATGAGGTCGAATGAAGAGAATGAGCAGAATGGAGAAAGGCAGGTTCTTAAGAAGGGACTCGATCGTACCAGCCTTTACTGGCCGCTTCATAAACAGTCTCGTTACACCTTCACTCTTTTTAAATATCCTTAAACTTACTGAAACGTCATCGTAACTGTCGTATATTTCATTATCTTTTATCAGCGTACGTACTATCATCGCTCTCACTATGTGATCTTTTATCCAGTCTGCCATTCTAAAATGTCTTGCAAATTCCATTCCATACAGTGCATTTTTTACTGTCACGGAGAACAAGCTCTTCTTAGAAAGTTATTAATAGGTTATATATAAAAATTTAATTTTTATATATTTAAAATATTCATATTTACCGATGGAAATGGTTATATTTTTATTGGACACACAATTATTTTATTATATATTATAACTGAACGTTTTTTTTTTTTAGAGAAATTCCAATACCTAAACGATTTAACGAACACAAATTTTTATTTTCACTATTGCCCATATCATTATATGTCAAGATCAATTTATACACAAATTTTCAAGATTTTGAGTAATAAGATATACATATGTATAAGGTTTACACTAATTCTTATATCACAAATTAATGTTGATTCGTGGCATGTACTAGGTTTATCATATTCTTTCGCCGAATTATCATATAAGGAGTTTCTTGAATCGTATGTGGCATTTCAGTGATAATTTCCCAAATTTTTCTGGTTCACGTGAAAGTGTCTAATATGTATTACGGAATAAACTAAAGCATTGATAATTGATAAATTGATAAAAATAAAACGAAAAATGCGTTGTTGCATTTTCTTCTTTTTGTAATAAAAATAGTCGTCTTCATTCTCTGCTATATTTGTATAAAAATTATATAAGAATTATATAATATTATATATGCCGATTTTGATATACGGCCCATTATGTACATAAATAATTCATGTATAACTTATATAAAACTTCACATGAGTGACCATGACTCTATCGTATACAGCGTACTAAATAGTAAACGACTCGTTTGGAAAACTAGATATTTTTCTTTAAGTCAAAAATCTGAAGGATGCCTCATCTCGTTGAGTATATTAATAAAATTATTTCATTGGAATTTGATTGAGTCCAGAATATTTTTGTACGCCACGACGTGACGAGTGTTTCTTTATAACACACTTGAACGCCATTTATTAAATATCTTGCTAGATACTTTTAGAAACAGATTCCAATCCTGCTGCGCTGGTCTCACTTGATGCCAAGCTTCAAGGAGCCTTTTTACTCGCTGCTCGTGAACGATAGCGAAGTATGGAACCGAACGGTAGCTTCCCGGGATAGCTTCTCAAATATTTAACCACTTATATTCCTGCTTATTTGCCCTTCCTGCGGAGTCCACTTCCCGCGATGCTTAATTTGTTTGACGTACGTGGCTCGAACAGAGGTAATGAGCTTCTTTTTTTTCCATGTCGCATTGACTTACACGTTTCTTTCTTTTTATTTTCCTAGAGTTATTGATTCTTTCGAATTTGAAAGAGCTGAGCAAAGCAGATGTACAATCGTGTTTCTATTAGTGCTGTAACAGCGTGGTTTTCTCAATAATAATTTTCATTAAGTATCTCGTCCAAAGGATGATCCTTTTTCCGAGAATGTGTATTGAAAGAGACGTGAAGGATTAAAACGCACGCGTAAGTGGTGCTGTCTCGAGGAGAAAATAAAATAGACGGAAAATCCGAAGGAGTCTTCTGAGAATAGTATTACGCCGTCTGTAATAATCCGATTACCCCGAATATCTCGAGCGCCGAACGAAACGTGGGCCCAATAAGGCCGCAAGGGTCCAATTCGGCTTCGTGCCTCTGGAATACCTATCTCGAATTCTCGATACATAACTCCAAATTAAATAATTGCTCGTTAACAAGCTAGAATTCGTGGCATTTCAAACGCGGCCTATTGACGGTACGTCAGAGAAGAAACTTCTCTATATTTTTCTCTTTATATTACCTTTTTTATCCTAGTTCTTTTTCTGTCTTTGTCTTTTCGCTCGTTACTGATTTTTTCAACATTCCTTTCTGAATTCTTTCAATTGCAATTCCGTTATGACGTTTGAATTATATTTTCAGTTTCGAAGATATGGACATTTTTTAGCAAAAATCTCAGGTCGTTTATAACATCAATATATTTAGCTAAAATCATTCTTTTATTTTTAACCTGCCCTCGTTTATTTAAACAAAGTAACCTATTCTTTCTCACGAGAAAACATGACTTATATAGGTTTATTTTTTAATAAATGCAAAAACAATTTTTTTTTTCTTTAATACATTTACAATTTTATATACAAATTATTACTTTGGTTAATCAAGAAATGCATAAAAATAGCACGATTTAGGAAATTTTTGTTATAACTCATCGTTTCCCGTGACAACGACAATTCCATTTTTGGTTAGATTATAATTTCATGCAAATAAAATTTTCGCATATTAAAAAATATATGCGTGCTTGCTACTTTATATAGAATTAATTGGAATTTCGTTACAGTGCATTAATCGCAACTTGTATAACCACACCTTAGTGACTAACAATTAGCCTGATCAATAAATAATTAAGCGCGTTCGACCGTAAACAACTACTAGAAATCAGTCCTCTACTCAATATGGGATCAAGTCGTTAGGGCTTATTAGTAACCAGCATCTTTATAAATATGCTGAAGTTATGTGTCTCATTCTCTTATTGATTTTTGCTTTCATTATCTTTTCATTGCTCTTTCAAATGAGTTATTTTCTAATAATTTTTTTTAGGCAAACATTTTTATTATATTTATTTCATCGATATCATTCAGATAGAACGTGTTTTATTTTTGCAATCATTTTTCAAAAATCATTTTTCGACAGAATTTTAATATTTTTATTGAATAAAAAGAACCGCGATATCTAACTGCTCATCAAATTTTAAGAGGATTGACCGTTTTAAACTCGAGATAATTGTCATCAAAGTTTTCAATTTTAGTACGTATCGCCTATACTAGGCTAATGCTAGCACCGTTCTTTTCACTTTAGTGACTAAACGCTTGGATAGATTTTGATAAAAAGAACTACCAACAGCAGAGGGCTATTATTTAGATATGATAGAAAAAATCAAAGTGTTCAGTAAAAGTAAAGTAGGACAGAATGAGAGCGGAGATTTTTAAATGTAAAAAAAAGAATAGTTCGGCATATTGAGGAAGGGAATTATTTGAGGCAAAGGTGATGATTATGAAGTAAAAAGTTCAACAGGAAATTATCTTAAAATGACATATCAGGATTGATAATCCTGAGGCAAAATTGAAAAATACATCATCAGAAATGATTTTCATTGATCTAACTGAAAGTTTAGAAATCGAAAATTAGGAAATACATATTTTTCTAAACACACTGACAAAATATTTAACGATTACACACAAATTTTCCTACTGTATGTGAAGACATTTCAAGGCAGACAATGAGCTGGCAAACGAACTTTCAATGAAGAATGTGCAAAGTAGTTTAACACATTGACGTCGTGAAATATTTGAATTGCTGGTGCATGTATCATTCGGTTAAAATTTACAAAACACTATCGCTTTTAGTAAAAAGGAAAAAAAATAATACTTTTACTAAAACTTAATTGGCAAATTTAAAAAGTATTGAATGACAAATGCGGTAGTGAACCATGTACTATGAAAGATAAAAACTATTTATGCTATTTTCAAGGTGTTAAACATTTTGAATACGTAACAATTGCAAATTGCAACAATACTCCGATGGAAAGAATAATGCTCATTGCAGAGTATCATGTAATGAAAAGCTTTGAGAATTTGGAAACTAAATTATCATGCCAAACTCTATTATTAAAGCCTCTGAGCGTATATTCAAGACAATCGATCCATGCGACAAGTAGTTTTACAAGACCTGAATCTGCTATTTCGAGGTTTAAGGACCGTTTATCATTTATGACCTTATTTCGGTATAACAAAATTGATAAAAAGGTCAAATTGATCAGTCTACATATATTCAAGATAAAAATTAAGAGACTATACTAAAGTGCGATTATTACATGTAAGGTAAAGACAGCTTTGAATATGACCTGTGTAAGTCAGAATGCAAAGCAGTTCCATGGGTAACTGGTCTCGCCCTTTGTCCGTAACGTTCTGTCACTGAAGGTATTGTTATTATTATCATCATCGTGTTATACTATTTCGCATGATAAATCTATGCGGACAAATAAATCCTGTTAACACCATATTCTTAGCGAAAGCCTCGGTCAGTTCTAATAGAATTTGCCTAAGCTGTGGATAAACTTCATATGTATGCATCATATCCGTATGCAACGTGTTTCACCTGTATTCATTATGCAATTTATTGACTGAATCTCTTACAGATTATTTTTACATGATTATGTTGAACGTGTAAATGTAGATATAGAATTTCTGAATTTGTTTCTTCATATTTTTTATTTTAATGCAAAGAATCTGTAATTACAGTTCTATTGCTCCTTCATATGTTTCGGTACATTTTTAAGCCAAAAAAAAACATCGTAACGTATACAGTAAAAAACTGTGAATCCTTAAGGCATTCGTGACGAAGATTTCCGTGATCTGAGAAATATTTTTCACTTTTCGTATGCTACCTTTAACTTCGGAATGTCGATTCAAGTCCAGTTGCCCATTGTCGATACTTATCTATGCACGCCACGCTCGGATGGTTAAATAGGATTAAAAATCCTGCCGGTACTGTTGTCCACCTCACGGCAAGTCCTTCCAATCCTTCGAATCATTAAACCTTTCTAATTTATCAGGAGACACTAATTTGGAGTAAAAATTAATGTAATTATCTCTTTGAAAACTGCCTGTAGCTAAGGTGGCTCAGCTCAAGATTATTCATCTTGTCGTTTAACGATAAAATAGTATTGAAAAAAAATTGTAACTTGACAAAAGTTTTTAATCCAACTATATATGTATATAAAATTGGTTCTTGTTTATTGTAAACAATCGAATCAAATTTTTCTGATTGATTAGTCATATACTACTTCTTGATCATCGTGGCTACTCGAGCACGGCTCCTTTATTCGATCTACACGCTTCCGGAAGTGATACGCTTGAACTTCCTTCCATTTGGTTGTGCGCTTACGTAGACCTTGACCTTTACCCTTTTGCTAGTAAGGGAAAGTGTCTGGTTCTGTGGAGACATTCCTGGTACTGTGTAACATTGAACGAGTCTATAATATTGGACGTTATGAAACATTAAATTTTTATCATTATCGTATATATTTTTTATAATATATAATGAAAATTCGCTAATGAATAGCAATATAATTATATTACTATTATTATACAATTATAATTATATCGAATTATTACATGCAGCTTTGTTTATATTATACAAGGTCACGCGCCAAGGGAAAAAGTAATCGATCACGTACGAAAAAAGCCTGTATAATTTTATCTTACAGGATATGAGAAATAAAACAAAGTTTTTTAAATAATAGTCGGTTCACGAACACAATATATTTATTGGACACATCGTTAATAATAATATCCCGATAACAGATCTCACGTGCTTTGATATAATATTCTTATTGCCTGTTTGATGTGTATGATTTTAGTTGCAAATATATTCTAAAAAATAAATCAAAATAAAACAGAAATGAATTTCTCTGTATCAAATAACTATTTCATAAGTGTCACTCGTATAACTATACTATACTAAAACGAGTTCCAAGCAGACGGCTGTTATTTCTATATATTTACTATCCACTCTTTTACTTCGTACTTATTTTGTCCATCATAAGATATCTTGTACTTATAGATTTTTGTATAACTTTGCGAATATCAAAATCCGTACTAAAGATGATTACAAAGAATCATATTGATTCGATAATATATAGCTTTGAACATAGAAGTTTGTTATTACCCATGATCGGTGCCGTTCGAGTTTTGTCATGAAAAAAGAAAAAATTTCATCGTTATGAGAGGAGCTCAGACTAGTTCCGTTGAGAGCCAGTTAAGGTATTTACATTTTAATTAGCTCTCCCTTTACCGATAGCCTCTCTAGTCTCCTCTTTGACCACCTTGCAAGTTTCCTCCAGCTTCCATCCACCATCCAGCACCGTTCCTCAGGCGAAGATGAGCCTCACCTCTCCTACCATGGATCCCTGCCCCTTTAGGACTCCGGATCGTTTAATCATAATCTAATAACCGGCTGACATAAAAAACTAACTCGATAAATATATGCATAGTCCTCCACACGGAGCTAACTGGAAATCATACGTGAACATTATAAGACGGATGTGTATGCGTCGCGATGTTCCACAACGATATAAGAGTTACATATCAGATCTTATCCTATTCGGTCAGTTCGAACTGGACGCCTACGATAAATCCTCTTCGTCTAATTCTTCTTTTTCAATATTATTATTTTCTCCTCATTCTTTTGTCTTCCTTCGATAGCCTCAAGACGTTTTTATCGCTTAAGAATAAATGCACGTGTCACCGGTATCTGCACTTTCACGTTAGACTTTTCTGAAACCTGAATATTTTTGAGAATGTTTGTATTCCAAAAATATTCGCGATATTGATATTTATACTTTATATTGGTAAATAAATTACCACCTTTGATATTAAAGTAATTCGCGTTTTTGTTTCTAATTAGGCAGATAGCGAGCTTGTTAGTATGGACTTGTTCGTTCTTGGGCACGAACGATATCGGATGGTATGTACTTCTTGTCTTTCTGGAGAGTAGGCTTTCTCCCTCTTTCTTTCCGGCTCTGAGAATCAGCAACACCTTTGTCGTTAATTAGTAATTAGGGAATGCAAGATGAGTATAGATACATGCCCACGTTCACCACTTTGCCAACTCGTTCGGCTTCTTGGCTAGTAATAATAATAATTCATTATCGTTTGATCGTACTTCTTACCTTATGGAAAACAAAAAATTTAAGTCTAAAGAAAACATTTAAAAAACAGTGAATTTTACCGAACATAATAATAGTGTTGAATTAAATGGGAAAAAAAAGTATTAAAATTCTCAATGGTAAGGAGTTTGCAATTTACTGATAACATCTTGGAAAATAGTCAAGGTCCCTCATACGGATAGTAAAAAAATTAGAGATAACTTCTTCGAATAATAACTTGTATATAGTCGACTCTCCCTATAAACGCGTATAGTCGCGTTAACATAGGTTTTTCTAAGCTCTGGCGCCGAGAGGGGAAAATTTCCTTCACTTGCCTGTGCCGCTCAGCGCGCGTGTTATTCGTACTCTCTCAAACGTTCGACCTACTACAGTGAAGTGGGGGCTCTCCGTAATATCTTCCTCTCGCTAATTATCGCCTCTCTGAGTTCGGCGTGCGCGGTTATAGAGAGTCGACTTCGTACATGCTGTTGATATAGAAATATACACTGCATAGAGCATGATCCAAATTTCAACATTTTCAATATGAGTAATGAGACCTCTTATCTTTAAATTTCTACGCCACTGTCAAAACACTCGATTATGTTGACATCTAGCCAATTATTCGTGAATTAAAAGTTTCACGAAAATATGTCCTCCTGAGTGTCGTAAATCGTCTATTGGCTGTAAAACGACACGATGAAAAACTTATGAAACGTCCAATTTGTATATTTTATGATAAATCGTTATGATAGTGTAACATAAGAAATTGTTACATTTGAAGCTGCCTCTATTTGGAATATATAATATATTAGAATATTTAATATATTATTATATATATATAATATATTGGAATAACTTAAAGTGACAGATGAAAGGATGCGATGCCGGTAGCAAGGTTTCCCATTGCCAATGCTTTTTTTGTCCAGGGTAATGTGTGGCAAATCAATCTAAAACCATTCATTACTTTTGGCTAAAATTGAGAAATTTTACTAGGGCAGTCGCTGGCACGGAACACGTGTTTCCATCCAGTTTCACAATGAGCATGTAAAAAAGACGAAAATAATTTTGCATTTTGTTTACTTCTTCGGAGTACAAAATAATGGATACCGATGAAATCTCCCAAAGATAAAACATGGAAATTCTATTATTCTGTCCGATTTTATTATCTCTATATCTGATAAAATGCATAAGATATCGCGGTGCGTGAATTCTTTTCCCAGGAACAGTCTGAAAGGCATTTTCTTTGAATCATCAGAGTCG
Source organism: Hartigia nigra (assembly GCA_031001745.1). NCBI lineage: Eukaryota > Metazoa > Arthropoda > Insecta > Hymenoptera > Cephidae > Hartigia > Hartigia nigra. Next base: position 118,203 of record JARPRG010000345.1, on the reverse strand, counting down.
CCGTGTCTCCATGACATCACTATGTCGAGTGAATCTATATAAGTATGACGCGTTTATTCAAGAAATAATTTGAGCTGGGATTATCCTTTCGCTGGAATCATCTTTCTCTTTGCTTTCCATTGGAGACCCCTCCTCGTCCCTCACTTCCTTTCTCATTCTCTTAATTTTTCTTCCTTCCCTCTTCACCATCCTCATCCATTCTTGGCCTTCTCTTATCCTTTCTTTTTGATCGAGTCGGGAAACGAGTAAAACGAGACTCGGGATAACTATGTAGCTGGGGCCCTGGACCCTGGGACTGTGGGAGTCAACGTTCAATCACACCGGCAATTTGTCAGGCTCCACGGAACCCTCGTTCCTGAACCCTTTACTCTTTACACTAACATACGAATGGCCACGGAGATCAGTACAAAAAAGGATTCGTATAAATGAACGTTTACCAACCCCTTATACCATTTTTCATTTTTATCACTTCCAAGAAAAAAAATTAGATAAAAAAATTCTTATTTTATAGCTGTTTATACGTGGCTTCATTGAGAGAATCTTTAATATTCGATCATCCTTATTGACTTGTACAGTGTCAAGCTTCCTGACGACCCTAACGTTAATCATTCCTGTCTATCACTTTGCTTACAGGAATTCTCTAGTGTATCGAGATCATTTTCTCTGGGTCATTCTCACCGGTCAACTGCAAGAAATAACCCGTGTTATGATCATTATTCACAGGCTGGAACGCCTCCCGTGGATTCTGAGCGTACTAATGGATACCGATATACATGGGAAACACCCACCATACTGGATTCCCACAAAAATCCACAGTGCTTGCTATCGTTAATCGATTCGTTACGCGTGGGCCGCGTCATACTTTCTCGTAGTCACTACAAGATAGTCGAAGAAAAAAATATGTAAACGCAGATAATAATTTCAAAGATACGGCAACGAAGGAATGACAATTATCTGCGTATTCCATTTGCTCCATTTTCACAGTAGTCGAAGTACGTATCTTGTTTTCTAATTTACAGATCTTCTTTTCTTAACCCAATTTAACTAATATCCGAATAACTAAATAGCTGATAACAAAACCGGTTGAACATAGCTTTTCAGCTGCTTACAAAAAGGCATTTTATTGGACATTATACACGTCTTCCAGAATCTGTGCTATTAACACAGAACGTGCAGGTAGTATAACAGGAATTTCATATATGAATCTGACAGCTTATTGGCTATGAAAGGGATATGACTAGAAAAGAAAAGTAAAATTAGAGCGAATAATTTATACATCCGCCTACAAAATGGAAACATGAGACAAGTTTCTTGTGATTTGATGTTTAAAAGTTTGTTTTCTTCATTTAATTGAAATTATTACTCTTGTATAAGTGGCACAATGCATTTAATCATTTCGCCCAATTGGCGTATGCAGTAGACAACGAGATCAATGTGTTATTGAGGGGCCACCTTCTTACGTCTTATAGTATTAATAAATCACTTGAATTTTATAATGATGCACATCGCAGCTCAACTGTAAATACATTTCTTCGATTCTAGCAGATACACATATATTATATGTACAAGCTGATACAGATTAGAATTTATTAAGTTGAACAAAAAAGTTAAAAAATATTGAATCAATGTAAACAAGATATAACGAGAATGTGTACATTTTTCATAGACGGTTAAAGCGTGAAAAGGAATTTAAGTTAAAATCGTAAGATTAAACGCTGTATGTACGGTAATTAAATTAGACATTTGTTTCCCATTATAAATACATTAATTACACTGCTATCTGCATTCCATATCCGTAGGGTCCTTACGACTCCGTGATCTTTCCATGAATTGAAATTGTGAATGCTATCAACGTCGAAACAATTTTATGGCAATTTAAATATGTAAGAAAAAAATAAAAAAGAATTTTACGATACCCAAAAACAGAAAGGAAGGTTTACGTGTATTTGTATATAAAAAATCTTTAAACAAAATTTTTTATTTAATTTAAAAGAATTTTCAATATAACCAAGTTTTTCCAGAAATTCTACCGTAAAGATTTTGAATCTCTCAAAAAATCGTGTATTTTTCTCGTGTATACGTGCGACCCGTGGAAGGCCCTTTCGGGCCCCACAACCTCATCCTTCCAACCAGACGAATTTATGACCAATTAACCAAACAATTATTTTAATAAGTGGTATATCGAGGTAGGGAATCGCTTACTAATTGGGAACTACGGTAGGCACTTAGGTGGGGCTTGTTGTAATCGACGTTCCAATGTTTACCATTGCAAATGCCTCGAAAACTCGTCAATTGGCCGAATACCCACTCCCCCACGGTTGTGCAGAATTTTATTGACTGCGAACCTTAACTTGTAATTTGGCAGTCCATAAATAAACGATTTTATACCGATACCTGTTTGGAGAGCAAAAGAGAGGAAGCTTAGGCTTCGATCCAAAGGAATTCCATTCTCTTATTAGCAATTCGGTATCTATTTTAGGTCATACACAATACTCTAAACTGTGGTTGGTAAAATTCCTGTAATATCGGAATCATATATATTGTATAACGTTGTAAATATAATATCCAAACAAAAGTGTTAGCAGCATAAAAAAATAGGGTTCCAAACACTTATTCCAGGAGGTCTATCTGAGACTTATAAAAAATAGTTTAGAGTTATCCATTGAAGTGATGTACTTTTTCATGTATATACTATAAAGACTTGCGTGGGATTTAGCATAGCTTGTTTTTAATAATTTTGTATATCTGTAGCGAACGTTTTTTCAAGTTTAAGGGCTTTTCGCAGATACTACCAGTAATTAATCATATAAAATTGTAAGATTTCTTTAAAATGAGAATTATCAGCTTTGATAAAGAGTATGTAGTAGAGAGTAGTTATTTTGTGTTACTCAATTTTATTCTTCTTTAAGTAGCAATTACTTCATCGGATACTAACAATCGAAAATGTTCAACAAGACTACAAAGAGAGCTTCGATTTCTTTCAATTATGAAGCTCACATTTTCACACTTGGCAAATTGATTTATTCGTATCTCAATCGAACTAGAATAGTCGACTGACAATGGCGATTTCGTTGAAACTTGGTCCAAAATATATGTTATTTGACAAAAATTGATTCTCCTCTCAGGAATAATAAGTTTTTAGCCGTGCACAATACATTGTACCGGATCTGCTGATCTTATTCATAGATGGAAAAAACGACTTAAATTATAACTCCAAAGAATGTCATGTATGAATACTAAAAATGAAAATTGCTAATCTTACAGTTTGCACCCCTTACTTTATATAATCGTAAAATCTGAAATTCATGAAATTAATGCTCCCATGTTCTCTACTTTTAAGAGATTCTCCGGCTAGAAATTTACGAAGATAGGGATTGGAAATAGGTAAGAAAAAAAAAAAAGAAGGTATTACAGCTATATCACAAGTGGATAATATATGTATATGGTTTCATATAAGAAGACGTGGGCATAGCCGTGCATTGTTGGCTCGAACAAAGCCTGGCGGTGGCTTCATTCAATCCCAAGGTGTACTCTCTTGCACTTGTACTTCCATGGGCACTCCATCCCTACCCATAAAAGCCATACCATTCTCCCGTAGCGAGGAGCCACACCATAAGCTACACAAGTATCGGCCCCGACTCATGCCCAAGCCCGTAACTCTTTGCCTTGGTAACGAGGCATCGTAAAACACGATTTCATTATCGGGCTTTCGTTATATTAAAAGTTTCGAGTGTCACGGTAGGAAGTAAGCAGTGGGCATTTTATTTCTAGTTAAATAAATGTCTCGTGGAAAATCAAGACGAAGCCTTTACGACGAAAATTCAATGTGCAAAAATATATCGATACAATGACCGTAAAAAATACCAAAACCGTCAGGACATCTAGCGGCACGAATTCGCATTAAGTCTTGATCGTATTTCATCCAAGCTATTGGATACAATGTTATAAAGTGTAGTCGACGTTTGGCTAAATTAACCGTTGTGCAAAAGTATTGACGCACATACAATCCCGGCTTCATTGCTTATGGTAGAACAGCTTAAACCGGGTGGCACGTCAGAATGGAACTGGGGACCCTACGGCCCTGCTATTTGCATACGAGATTTCGTATTGACTCGCGAATGCTTAACAACCCCGTTAAACATCACCCGCTGTGGACGCGCCATAATGTACTTCGACCGTTAATCGGTGAAGTGCGCGCATGTCGTCGAGGTTTTATAGAGAAACTCAGGGGCCATAAAGGCCCGAATGCAAATCGGTTTAGTTTACCAGCAATCGTGGCAAAGGGCGTAAAATGGGGAACGTCGAGGACTATTATAGGTACCTAATAATAACAATGTCAATCATAACAGTCTGGTAAGTCTAAATTTCATCGATACAGTAATTCTCCCTGCTGCCGTTTCTTCTTCAATCTTCATCCTTCTTTGGCTCTCTCCCGAGCCAGCGAGAAGGCTCTCTTGATAGATGTTTCTCCGTCGTTGCTTCCGACGCGCCATAGATCCTTCCGTAGCGCTGTGTTAAAAGCATCGCGACGGTCTAAGAGTAGCTTCGAGAACGTTAAGGAATACAGACTTCTCCCGCTCGAATATCCGAAATGGATTACGCGTTCTTACGCAACGCTCTCTCGACCCGGCCGTTAACGCTTTTGCCAGGCTTTCCAGCGCGCATAAACTTTACATCCTACGGAAAAAGAAGGAATGTGCATGAAGGCTGTGCTATCGCGAATTTACTTTATTTCAATAGTGCCGGTGCACATCCTGTGCACACATTTACGCATGGGTGTGCGCAACGAAGAAATCCCATTCGCTCGGTGTGGCGGAGACCTAATATGGCGCGAGTCCGCATTACTTGATCCCTCCTCCTGGATAACCGGGAATTTGAACTCCATCCAAGTGTTCCTTATGTCTGCAACCTCTACCTTCTACACGTTTTTCTTTATCAGTCTAGCTGATTGTCCGTTCCAAAAGTTTTCCACCGCAATTAATTTCTTCTACCACTTTGATCATCATCTCTTCTTAGTGACGTTACGTCGATGACGTAATAATCGTAAATAACTGATTGCACAATTTCTACGAAGAGACTCGATTGAGATCCGTGGCAAATTCTCGTAATATGCAACTAATTGTATAATTCTGCTGCCTTTAAACGATTGTTTTCTTTTTCTCTTACATTAGATACGTCCCATTATCTACCGATATAGGTATATACCATTTAACTTGTAATCATTGGTTTATACTCATTCGTAGCGATTATTCTTCGTACGCATATCTCATGCCGTTATTCTAGCCTTTCCCTTTCTATTTCTTCCGGAAACTACGGCAATCGAAGATCCTTCTCTGATCTATCCGAGTCGATAGTTAGATCCGACCTCGGTCGGTAATAGAATCCCTGCATTTTTTCACAGCCTTCGAGCGGTAATCGCTCAGTCATATTCCCACATTCGTTCGAAACGTGAGTTTATGCCAAGCATATATATAGACGAGAAATTTCTTTTTATTGGCTAATGATATTATCTACAGCAAGGACATGATATTTTTCTTTTATATGAAATTCTAGACTTTCAATGTGGTTTGCTATGGATATACATTTACGTGCTAATATGAAATAAGTCAATTTCAACGTCGTTAATGTATTATTATCCTACGCCCCTTGCCCTTACTTTTGCAATGTAACAATATTCATGTCAGCGCATGATAATCATCATTATTAGCTAAGTTGCACGTGATAACTTGTAAAAATAAGAAATAACTCTATGAGACAGATTAGACGTTAGATAAATGATAGATTTTCATCATCAAGTTTCTGGATTCTATCACGTAAGTAGTTATGGAAGTAAATATGGTAGCCGATTAAAAATATGATATTGAACATAACTCTGCATTCCGAAATTAATTGCAGCAAATACATTTTCCTATCGATGTGTTATTAATATAGGTAGATCGTTTTTTTTATTCAATTTATTGCTCATGTCATCATAATTGGAAGAAAATTAATAACCGTACAGAATAATAATTTTAAGCATACATTTTTTTAAAACAATATTTTTCTGTTCGCACTGCAAAATTTTCGTAGTGTTGTTATGTATGGATTTTTGTCAAATTAGAAAGACGCGCCAGACTGGCACTTTCAGAATATCGCTTAATTATTTCTATTAAGTCAATTATCATTGATGCTTCACTGTATACTTTACAAAAATCACAAGCAAAGTATACAGAATATAGATGCATATAAAAATTAATTAAAATTGTTTAAAGTAAACGAAGTATCTGAAAGGAAACGCAGAAGAAGATTCGAGAAATTTAAGAATGGAGATTTTAACCTTGAATATGAACCACGCTCTGGAAAACGTTCTGCGATCGACGATGATAATCTTTGCAATATTTTGGGAAAAAACCCATTTTTATGCACGTCAGAAATAGCAGAAAAACTTGATGTAGCCCAAAAAAAAGTTTCAGAATTAACTACTGCGAACAGGCAGGATCGTGTAACCATTTGTTCGTCTCTATTTTCACGAAATAAAAATGAACCATTTTTAGGACGCCTCTTAACTGGAGGTAAAAAGGTGGATTAGATATGATAATATAGTGAGGAACAAAGCATAGTGCAACGCTGGTGGAAAATTCGCTCCGTCAACATCTAAACCGAATTTAAGTGTAAAAAAGAGAATGTGTGTATGGTGGGATATGAGAAGATCAATTTATTATGAACATCTAAAACCAAAAGAAACGATTAATTCTGAAAAATATTGTGAACAATTGGATAATTTGTACAAGGAATTTTAAAAAAAGAATCTGGCTCTTGTTAATAGGAAGCAAATTATTTCACAGCATGACAATGCAAGACCAGATGTTTCTTTAGCAACTTAAAAAAATAGCAGAACTTGGTTGGGAGGTTTTAAGTCATCCAGGATATTCTCCAAATATAGTACCTTCCGACTACCATTTATTTTTGACTCTAAAAAATTTGTTAAAAGGACAAAAAATGAAATGATGACATTCAAAAGCTGCCATCAAGATAAGATGAAGTTAATATTAATGGCAATTACATTCTTAATTAAATATTAGCTAATAGTATAAGAATTTACTATTTTCTTTTACTTTAAGAAGGATTACATTTTTCGGCAGACCTAATATTTATTACTATTATCCTGTTATCGCTTCATTCATATCTGACGTTCAACATTGAAAAAAAATATATTCATTATGCGCACATAACATTATAATAAGCTATAGATTTTCGAAAATTATAATCAGACAAACAGGTTTACCACCACGTAAAATAATGTTATTACATCGGCCACACCTAAACCCTGATTTTTTAAATAAATTTCAACCTAACAGGATCATTAGATCATCCGGAATGACACTTATAAATATTCTCATATGTGCAATAATACACACCTAATAATTGCATAAGTACAAGATTTAAAAAAAATGAATATGTATAATGTGAATATATAAGACTTTCTTAAACGTTTCGTACATAAAATTTTAAATTGATCTTTTTAACAGTAATTGGAATTTCGTCACTTTTTCGAACCTTCTTATATAATAAAACAATGTAGGATGATCTTGGCCAGAAGTATACAGTATGTCATACATATGTATATCCGTTGTATCCGATTAATCAACGTAATAGAGCGAGTTGTAACCGGGCAAGATACTTCATTATGCTTATTTGCTCTTCACTGTTCCATACTGCTAATCGGGAATTAATTAACCGTTTAATCATTAGCACACCTTGCAGGACGCAAAGTCCACCTTCCAATCCTTTTGCAATGTCTCCAATCCGAAGAACGATTGATAGATCACATTTTACTCGATTAATCGGAATACTCCGATCACTTGATAAGTCAGCTTTAAATTGTAATACCATGAAGATCCCAAATAATTATCATTTTTAATTTAATATATATCTATAAAATTTCATCAGAAATGATACTTATCAATGCTAAATACTTACACGGTTATTAAGGATCGGTTCTGTAAACACGTCTATATCGTATGAGTTTCTGATTTGTATAGCACTCTTCGGATTTCTATGTGTTTGATCTTATGGCGTAATCATAAGCAATAACTTATATTCCATAACTATTGCATATTCAAACTAATAGTAAAGAATACTATAGAAATACTATAGAAGCAATACCATAGAAAAAGGATTCAGCACAGTGCAAAAAAGTCAATCCGTATACGATATGCTTCAGTGCATGAAGGAAGAAAGTGAAAGATAATTCTCGACACTGAAGAGAATGATGAGTCAGATAAAGTAAATAGTAAGAAGCATAAATAAAGACAGAAATGTAAAAAGAGAAAATATAATGTCTGTTTTATGTACAACTTCGAGTTAAGAAGTTGGCAAGTGGAAACGAGGAGCAAGGATAAGTTCACTGCACCAAGTTGAGCTGCGCGTTACAGCGTTCCTTTCCATTCGTATAGCCGTTCATTGCGTAATACCACAAGCGAGTGATTAATCATGACTGGCGACGAGTGCTGCGCTACAAGGCCTAGGTTATATGAGCGCATTTACACCAAGTGCCACTGGCCGGCAGTTGCTCAGCTATTTCTTCCTTGAAAGGTGACGGGAAATCGGAGTTCAGATGTTATTTGAAGTGCGATGCAAAAAGATTGAGCATGAACTATAAAAAAAATGTGTAGATTGATAAATCATTTTTTGTTGTTTATCAAGAGCATGTTTAGAACTAATCAACATAGTTGGCAAAATCGCATTGAAAAAAATGTACAATTGCATTTACTAGAGTAATAGTATTTGGATAACAAGAAATGTCTACTGACAATTGCAAGAATTCTAGTAAGATTGACAAAGTCAGGTAGTCAAACTTACAATGACTTCTCAACGTATACAAGTGACAAAGAATTACTGAAAGATTTATCTATCATGGTAATGTAACAACAACTTTTCTAAATCCGTAAGGCATTGAAAAGCCGGCATTAATTAATTCCTAAGTGTCCAATCAGCGGTCAAACGGACCAGGTGGCGCTACGTACGTTTTCACCTCGCATGGAAACATTTGTGATAATGTGAAATGAATCAGCATTGAACGCGGTATGCGGTGGTATGTAGTACGAGAATGGCCGGCGATCAGATGGGCGGAGACCATTACTCACATCGCCAGCAGATGTCAGCCCGTGCTGGGTGTTGTTATTAATTAAACGGCTGAGTGATAGGCATCACACTACACACCGATTTCACCCCTTCTACCTGTGCTACCACCCCTACTTTCAGGTCTGTCATACAATCCGCCTTACTGTTAGATATCATTTGTCTTTGCTACTGAAAATTTCTCCAGTTTTTATTACGCTTTCGTTGAAAACAAGATTTATCGCTGGCTCTTGTTACATGCGAATGCTTTCCGCCAATGGTTGTTTTTATTACGATAACGCGTTGAATTTTTTTCATGATCCTCGTGCTCCTGCTTATACAAATTGTTATACGAGTGATGTGGTATATCTACTGGAACAAAATCTTAGTCCCGAGGAATCCACAGGTTCGTCTATGTCCAATGTCATTTGTTCGTCAAGCGAGCGAAAAAAAATTTTACCAATCGATCGTAATCATTACGTTCGACAGATACATACGGCTTATTAATATTAATGAATAGCCTCTCATAATTTTTCCGTGATTTATGCCGCTCGCTCCTACGCCAATGCGGCACTTCGTTGCAACGCCGTAAATCTTTGAACCGACTGCTCGAGAGTGGTTTCTCTTCGTTATTCGACGCCTTCGAAAACCTTACGCCCACGATGGTCTTGCATGAGTTTGTTTTATTTTTTAAAAAACTTTTCATAGAGTTAAGGAAAAATTGTATAACATCTTCAGCTGTAATCTCTTACTTTTGGGTGCATCAACCTTATGTATGAGTATTGTATTATAGTTAGTAATTCACTAAATCTTATACTGTGGCTGTATCGGTAATAGAATTTATAAAATTTTCTGATGATCTCGCGTGATTTTACCTTAAAGTTCATTTTGTATCATTTATGGCATTACATTTTTCAATACAGTTTCAAATTTCAATACACCACCCTTACCCTGCAAAATTTGCCTAATACTCAGCACCTCTTACGTGAGCACATTTTCGCCATCTGGTGCTCACACGCGTATATAAATTTTCTCAGGAGTATTGCACCAAACTGCTTTACCCATTCATTTAATTTCTACAGTAGAAACACTTACATGCTATATACATGAATAATCCCGTATACTTAGCAGCTACCGTGTCAGTAGTTTTAAAGTTTCGAAGAAAAATGAATAATAAAAATGATTCTAAGATAATTTAAAAATAGTCCAATTTTTGAAAGTGGCATCAGTAGTAGTATGCTGGAGTATATTCGTATTCTTATTTTCCTACTCATTATAGTAGGAAAAGATGATCGACCATAAGTTACGTTCGTTTCTGAACACATTCGTTGTACGCGTCATGCAACGAGCGTCTGGTCTACGATGACAAACACAATTTTGAGACGCAGAGAGTGTCGTCTATTGCCAATAGCTTCAGGCTGGTTGACACTGCCTATACAGATACTTTATACAGATATTCCGTATCACGATCTCGTTTCTTCAAGAGTTTGCTGCAACGAATGACTATTTGCTATATCACCATTTCTCCTGCATGCCTGCGTATACGTGCAATTGTACCTATACTGAACCAATTTTCACTGCATGGCAGTGTCTCCAACGCTACTCAGCACGTCAGCAACTACAAATCCGGCAGAAATTTTTGAAAGAATATATCTATGACAGTCTCGCAAGTACGATTGCACTTAGTCTTCTGGTATTTTAAATGTCAGGACAAACCAGATAATCTTGACACGACCGCTTCAAATATGTAGTTGCACCTTATGCGTTTGTGGATACAAAAGAAATTGTTTTGAAGGTAGCGAGATTTTGAAAACGAAAGTGCTGGACATTTGTAAGTGTTATGATTTATCTATATGTAAAATTTAATTTCATCTTTGAATTTCTTTACTTGATCCGTTCAGTGGTATCTTTAGATTGTCAGTGTCAGACATTTGGCATTAATTTTTCGGATTTTTGCGCATCTTGAAACTGGATCTTCTCAATAGCTGCAAATATGTACTGTACCATCTACATCCTCAATACATTTTGTATGTAAAACTTAGCCAAATTGATTTAACGGTCTGCCTGATCTTTTTGATGCCAAAAATGTAACTGCACGCGCATGTACGTACCCACCCATTTTGCAATAGCAATGCTGTCGTGTTTAAAAATCTTAAGGAAATCCTGTATCTTATTTTGAGTTCTTGGAAAACACGAATACAATGTATCTATTACCGCTTCTCAATATCCGAATGTATTTCCACTAGTATTTATTATGTGTAATGATATGATTACTATCAGCAAAGGAACGTGATTCGTATAACACTCAGAATGCGTCAGAATTACAATGTTACCGGAATTGAGCACTAGTCAATGACACCACGCACTTATAATATATCAGAGCACAAGGAAACATTAGTGTCACACCTAACGCGTGCTAATATGTCGCCACAGCAAGATGAATGTGGTTCATTACTACTCGCTCTCGCAGAGAAACTCACGACATACGCACGAGAGAGCCCATGTCCTTCGGCTCTTGGCTAATACAACGCAACGTACTGTGCTGCGAGTCAGTGCAACATAGTGCGACATAGTGCAACATAGTGTAACGCATAACGACTACCTTATCTCTTCCCCTTTTTGCTCTCCAACGCACAGTAGATTTATGGATAATTTATATTCCGTAAATTTGAAACAAACAATACAAGAGTGTTATCGAAACTTTTTTAGATCCTTGGTAGAAAATTAAGGATTCCAATTCCAATCTCAAGAAATTTTTTAGGATCGACACGTTGAAAAGTGTTCAATTCCTTGCTCTGAGCTACGATTATATCGTGTTATCAGTGAAGAATAGTTGAAGTAATGTTAACGTGTAATTCTTTTTATATAACAAATTTCAGTTGTTTTAAACAGTACTGTTGGCGTAAATTACAAAATTGCAATAAATACTGAATTTATTAGGCTCCCGATGCAATTAGCAAAATAGAGTCACTCGAGCTTCAAGACGAGATTCAATGTAGAGAGTAAAATAGAAAGAAATAAACATTTCATTCTCATTTTACAATCAACACTTTCATTATTCCGTTTAAAATTTTTCGTGCTTGACTACATCGATATGTAATTAAATTGATTATTTTTTGTTTCCTTAAAACGCAATTTTTATATTTTGCTCTAAATCTTACAGTGAGCATAGTCCAAGTATAGTGTTGAATATTTCTTAGCAGAAAACATTGAATATTCTTTTAAAATGGTTGTTCCTGTTTGTGCTATGACATATATTGGCTATCTATCTTATTTCATTCTGTAAAAGTGTCGATGGAACGGGTATTGGCCTTCTATTTCACACGACCGACAAACCTTTCAATGGAATTGATGTGAGTAGATGTTGAATATGAAATACGTTTTTTTTTCTATCGATGTAGATCCGTCACAAAAATAGGATATGAGGAATTTTCGAACCACTTTATGACACGTTAATTTCATTTAGATGTACCTCGAGCTGTCGTGAATGAATCGATTCTTTAATTATTTAATCAAGTATCCATACGGAGGATTAGCTGTAGGAGGGATATTATGTCGCATCAGCGTCGTACAGTGTTAAGGCGACGGATAATCGCGAAAAGCCGCGTGTCTCGAATACTCTGTTCAATGGAAAGCCTCCGGTGTAATTACGTGGATTTCGCAATGGAATTTCCCGTGAATTTAATTGAAGCTGTTAAGCCGACCGTTGAATCCTTCCGTTTACTCGATAGAATTCATTTACTTTCAAATGAATGCTATAAATAAATAATTAACAAATTAACAATTTTTAATGTGTTTTGGGTACAGTCCTTTCATTTACTATCTGACTATCTGTGAAATATTATACAATAATCAATATGTATATATGTATATGTATATAGCATAAATGTGCCTGACGAAGTATTTTTTTTTTTAATTAATCATACTGAATTACTTTTTAACTATAAAACCGAAAATTAGAATCTTAATAATTTATATGTGTATTACGTATGCATTTGTTATATTTCAAAAATCTCTTGCTTGTTTTAGTCTGCATTTTCAGACTGATCATTCTTAATTATTAAGCTCTTCTGCAATCCTTTAGTAAAGTCTGTCTTAATGAACTTAAAAATTGTTTACTTTATTTATGCTGTAATTTTATAGTTCGAAACGTTTACTGACACTTTGCATGAATTTCTAATGATGACATACCGAAAGGTGTTAGCTGAAGCAAATTAGATTTTAAAGATTATAATTAATTCGAATTAAGCATAATCATGAATTACCAATCTAAAGTAATTACAATATTCGTAATTTCTTGATAGAAATCAAAATCATTATGCCTGCTACACATCTGTTTCTAAACCATTGACCAAATCAATATACACAGGTGAGAAACAAGTAAAATCTCGTCTAAGAATACATCTTCTATGGCCATACTTTAGAAATGGGAAATAGCCTGTATATAATATGAAATTTTTTTTATAAACAAAGATGTGTATATCCATAGATATAAAGCACGGATGAGACAATTTTCCGAGGAAAAAAAAAACAAAGATCCAATGAAACAAAAGAGTAAACGAAAAAAAAAAAAACGAGAGAAAGACTGGCTCACGTATTCTCATTACGCTTTTTTCGGCCGTCTCATCGATTCAATTAAATTCACCCCCTTTCACTTGTAGTGATCTACTCTTACTTTCTTCAACCCTCCTAGCTCTCACGAGAAGAAATTGCCTACGACACTTTTTATCCCTAAAGGAATTTTTCTCCTCACTTTTTGCTCGTCTCACGTGCTAGATTGACGCAAACGATATATGTCAAGATCCAATTGCCAAGGGGAGATGTAAGCATTCTGATTATAGGGGTTAAATTAATTTTTTTCCCGCACAAAAGTATACTACAGGAAGTACTTAAGAATTTGCGAGATTTTCAATCCCCTAAAAATATTTTTTTCCCCTAAAAAAATCTTGCCTTCGTGAAATTTGACAAGATCTTTCCATCCTCTCGACTCACAGGGCGTCCTCCACATTACATCTCCTAGAGTGACCCAATCCTCCGTTAAGATTAGGGTGTGTCACGATGTTTCAGTGTTTTGGCGTTTCGGTACTGTCGTAAGACCCTCGAGTTCTTTTCGGCGCGAAAGGGGACGGGTTACTGGCGAACGTAGACAGTGAATTATGGGCGTTATTGTCCGCCCGCGAACAAGGGCCCGCCTCATTACATGTGCGAGTTATTGACGCCAGTCCGCCCCGGTGGCTATGCTTACACACCATCTTCTTTTGCAGTCTCCACTTTACCTCAAAGTTATCCAAGCCAAGGGTATTTTCAATACAGACATTTTCTGCTCGACGATCCCTTAAAATGCACAACACGTCGAGTTATTTATTGATATTTATGGACGCATGTTATGCCACTGCCAAATTATACATTTTTTCATTATAGGATTGCTTGCAATTTAAATGTTTTATGTGTTTTGTTAAAATTTCTTTAAAGGTAAGTTTCAAGTGCATTATAAATAATGTGTCTGAATATTTTTTGTTTTTGAAAATACAGAAAAACAAAATTTAATTAAATACGTATTACAAAAAGAATTACGGATTATTTTAATCCTGTGGTTATTCCTTTCTTGAAGCTTTTGCTAAGTTTCCCAATGAAAAATTATGCTGAAAAAAGTAACAAATATGAAAACGTATCAATTTTTAAATTTTCATCAGAAAGAAATTTTATCGTTTTTCAATTTTAAATATCGTATTTCAGCCAGTACGTAATATAACCCTTTTTTTTAATAACAGATTTTTACGCGAAGCGTACTCTGTTTTCATATACTTTGAACCCCATTTTTTCTTCATTCTACGGCTTTTTAATAACTGAAAATAAAAATGACTTTCTGGTATTAAATCATTTGAAACTTCCCAAGTATCACCCTTAGCAAATAGACAGAAGTACCTTTTGGGGGTTGTTACGTAGTCTATAATATGATTACGCTTTTTTTAATGGTAACTTCAACAAGGGGAGCGAAAGTGTCGGGTGTTTTATTTGCACTTGCGAATTCCCGATGCCTCGGGGTTCATATGTCGGTAACGCTTTTCTTGCTGAGAAAGAGGGAGTGGCGGGAAGCATCGTCCTGCAATTAAGCTGGTTAATGCCCCTTGCCAAACCCACGAAATTCGTGGCCGTTTATCGCGAGTGTTAATAAGAATGGCTGACGCCAGCGTGTACGATTTCCACGGAAGAGAAATGAGCTTCGGTAAAAGAAATGCTAATACTTGCATATACGATTTCTGGCAAGGAGTGACAAACACGTATCCCGCAGTGGCTAAGACACTCACCTTTAAATCCTGTAGTCGCTGTACCTTATCGTTTACGTGTCACGCAAATAATTGATTTTACATATGGGATCCTTTACGACCATATTTGTTGCAGCAAGTAATGAAATTATACGAAGGAATTATTTATACTTTGCGCGTTAACTAAATCTTAATAGGGAAAATAAATTTCTTGATTTTTACGAAAACAATTTTTATCGACTTAATACTCGCTCGTTGAAATATTACAAAAATTTAATAATCTTTTTAACGAAAATTATTATACATTTCGATTAAAGGAAAAAAACGTGCCTATACAGTAACTGAAATTATAAACATATCTGAATGTCTTCTTATTCATGCAGTATAGACATTTACAAGTACAGATTGGTCATTAAGTTCATAACTCATGGAGTACCTTGAAGCCTTGAAGTACCGGGGGGTCTCAATAGCAACATCAAGAAATGCTATCCGACAATGAGTCGAGTGCAGAGGCTATATAAACATAAGAGTCAAAGTAAAAGGGAGGAACAAAAAATCTTTGAAGTCCAGGTTGACAGTTAGATTGTGCTTTTCGATGTCGGAGAGGAATCCTCGCCTTGTGGAAGGGTTAATATCAAGACGTGTCCTGCGGAGCTAGGATGCACTGACGATGGGCTGCTTGATGCAATTGTGCACATGTGGCCAGTGTCGGTAATAAATTTCGTAGAGTAAAAAAGTGTGTGTGCGCGCGCGCGAAAGAACTCTCTCTTTCTCTCTCTCTCTCTCTCTTGTTGTCTGACTTACGAGAGATTGATGGAGCGACGCGAGAGGTGAGAGCACCAAGCTGAGAGTGGCCCTTTGCTCCCTGGAGCAGTGATCGTCATGAGGGTAGAAAAAGTTGCCACCAAGGAAGTCGACAGCTTCTCTTCTCGTCTCTACTACGTCGACATTGACTGTACCGATAGTTATTCTCATGCTTCGATTAATTTTCGCTCCCTTCAAGATCCCTTTTAATTTTTTACTTCCCTATATCAATTCGTGTATACGTGATTGGTACCCTGTCAATCCTGAAACTATGATTATTCTGTTGTTTGTCTTACTGTGTTACTATCACTAATATTCTTTGTTAGTACTCAAATTTGTATATGATTTCACATTTTATACTGTCTTAAAATCAATCAGTGAATGGTCACTGGTCGCCGCAGGTATAAATAAACCACTGACAATCAGTGAAATTATACTAATTTAATCGGTAAAATCAGTTTCACTCGTCTTGACAATGCGACTGGCAAACAATATGGCGGGCGACGGTGGCGCTCACTAAAGAAATAGCGTCACATAAAACCACTAATTTAGCAGTGAAATCAATGAATTCTTATATTACTGAAAAATCAGTGAAAATTTCACTGATTTATTTTAAGAGAGTGTAATGCGATTTTTGGGATAATATACTGTATTTCTGATTTTTGTCGGTTTTGAAAATAATTTTTATTTCATTTACAACGCTAAATTCTTTGTACGAATTGTACTTAGAGATTTATGATGCTTAAAATTTGTTCTTATTTAAATTTTATCAAACACGTCATAAAATAATACAAATTGTATAAATATGGATGCAATAAATTATTCTGAAGATTCGGATGACTAGGTCCTCCCATCTTTGTTCATCCTTGCTCACTTCTCTACGTATAATGGGTATGTTGCAAGCTTGATGAATGTGCGTTAGACTGTCTCAAAAAAAAAAAAAAAACATCGAAATCTTGATTTACTAAAGATTTTCGTAAATCCCTCAACGACGTTCACGAGATATAAGAAAAGTAAGAAATTTAATTTCTTATTCTTCTGCAAGTCCTTTTAACATCTCGTAGCCCGATTTACAGAAAAGAAAAATAAATAAAATAAGCAAACATTATCCTCTTGAATATTCTCTAAAACTGTCATAGTAAAGTTTTAGAAAAATAGAAAGAACCTTGCGTCTTTTCATATAGAAGTTGCGTCTAGTACGCCCACCTCAGGAACTATTATAATTAGATAGTACTGGGCGAGAATTTTAAAATTACCTAATTTGGCACAAGAAGCTTAAGCTGCAGGCTACCACACTTGTAAAAATACTAAATCCCATATTTTGTTTACTGTTCTCCTTCATATTCTATTATCTCATCCCACATAACAATTGTTCTAGTGCAACAGGTATAGTTCTAAGTCAATATCCTGTATGGTTAACTCCTTGGAAGTTAAGAGACACACTTGTTACAGCCAATGAGATGTCCATGTTAATCAACTTAATTTTTTTTACAATTTATTATCCTTCGTTTTAAACGTTCTATTTGATTTATTCCATTAGAACATAAGGCAAGTGTAATCTATTCAGAGGCTTATAACTAATGAATCAAGAACTACTTAGATAAAATAAAGTTCTATAGTAATATAAGAATGGCAATATTCTTACGAGATTTATAGCTTCTTATGATCCTACTTCGTGGTTATTCATATCATACGCTATAGTATGTTTGCAAAAAATAAAAAATTCATTTCGTACCGGACTATTGCAATTTCTTAACTGTTTTGAGATCACGTCACTAAAAATCTACTATACCTTCCAATGATAATTGTATAACGATCTCGCTGCAATATCAGGATTACAGAGTTCTTTCATACCGACAAGCGAAGTGATCAGCAGATCGACGTCACCTTAGCTGTAATTCATAATAACTTAGTCTTCCCGCATAAAGCCAGTTCATCATAACTCTGTTTACACATTCAACTCAGTTCTTAACATCCTTAAGCGAGAACATATGAAAAGTAAGTATTTATAATCTCAAGCCTTTTTTTTAAATTGCATTTGTCATGAGTAGTGATTTAAATTGTGTGTGCATATATGCATATGCATGTTTACATAAATACAGTATGCAACTTATAAAAGTTTAAATGGTTGAATGAAGTCTGCATCAGCCTAAGAAATAGATTAATAAATCTAAAGTTCCCTACAGTCAAATATTCTAATTAAACGAACCACTCTGTGCACTAATCGTAATCCTCGTGACAACCTAAAGATACATCTCCTCGGAATCATGAGAATCGTCTCATTTTGTACAACCCCGTAAAATATCGAATAATTTGTAATACATGATTTACTGATAGCCTGCAAGTGGCAACCCGTGCTACCCGCTTGCGTGTACGGAAATCTTGTAAGGAGATCGTGTAGTTCTTTTCTATACAGAATATCTGTATATCTTCAACGTGAGTGGACTTTGCACAGGCTATCTCAGGAGTCTGTGTCGGCATGACATACAGAATATGGTATCTACTTATTCGATGTCTTTTCGGAGGGGGGAATGAGGTGGGGGAGGGGCAGGAAGAAATCTTGGATGAGCAAGATCCTCACGACTGGTCCAGCTGGACAAAGCGCCATAAGTCAGCAAGATATGCTGGATGGGCCTCCATTCGCATTTTTAAATATTTAGCACATTCGTCTCGGATACTTATGGTCCAGCAGGGCATGCAGAGGCCTGAGGGGTGAAACCGTCGGTGCCCCGCTGTTTATGCGCATTTGACTAACCGACGCTACATTTTCCAACACAAAGAGCGAACCGCTGTGCAGGACTGCTAATTTGCCCTTGGAAGATAATTTATCGTGGCAAGGGTATCATTGGGATATAGGTTCTGGATATTATCAAAGCTTGGTATACCAAAGTAGTACGTTGAAAGTAAGTTTAAAAACGTAATAAACGAAGAATTTCACGAGCTTTGAGATATTTCTCTGAAATTTATACCATACTGCAAGACAAGATGAAAGTCAATAACGTACAAAGTAAAAAAGATTATTTGTAACTGAACTCTCATCTTGATGACTGGCCAGACCATAAATACTCGATAATCGAGCCTGTGACGAAGGTTCTATGATTTTGGCACGCGGTACACTCCGAAAGATGTTAAAGTCTTCCGAAGGGAACGAGGGGTATTTGTTTAAAAAGGGCCCTAAATCAGTAATAACTGGGACTGAACCAATAATATACGGCCTCTCTACTTGAGGCCTCGGAGGCCGAAGGCGTGCATGGCCGGCCGGGAGGCAACTAACATTCTTGATTTTATGGCCCACTAGTTCTATTGTGTTTTGTTCTTTGGTTTTATTTTATCAGGTCGCTTGACCGTATAACCAGTCGCGGCCACCAACCAAGTCTCTCCTTTTCACTCCTCCGGTCGAATCTTTCGTATACCTAAGAACCTTTTGACCAAGATCGTACGTGTGTTTATTTAATTGCCCATTTTATTGCGACACGCCCCTGCACGGCTCAACGTGATCGATAAATGTAAGCCAGCGACCGAAAAGGGTATACTTACCCTTGGTATCACGGCCACTGCTAGACACGGTCTTATAAGTATTTTATCGAAGTTCCAGAAGTTCTCTGCTATACCTACAATAAAAAACGTCGTACTCAAGTCGATACGTTTGAACGATAAAAATATTCGGACCTTTTAAATATCTTCATTATCAGGGCAGATAGAACTTGGTTATAAATTACACGGTGACGTGACTACGGGGGTGCGAATTGCGAAATTACCGTAATATTTTTTTTTTATTTTACTTATAATATACTCCCATTCAAGATACTAGTTAGCAGTGGTTGACAGCTGCCGGATGTGTATATGTACGTGTGTGTATGTTTGTGAGGCTTGTTTTATCTCGTTAAGATGGTAATCAGCATAGCGTAAAACCGGGACGGTAATTGCCGTCTTTGAATTCTTACGTCTTGGATATCCTTTGGATTTATTATTACTATGAATGCACAGCGTTAGGAATCCTACATTGCATATTTCGTATAATGATACTTTTCAATACTTGGCATTGGATTTAAACCGTTAGTATCGTGCGAGTATGCAGTTGGAGAAATACCGAAAAATGTATAGACAAAATTTCGAAAGTAAAAGTTACGTAAATGCATTTGTCGTCAGTGCTCAGCCATTGAGATTTTAGATAAGAAAATCACTAAAAACGCCACTGAAACGTTACTGTAACCTGATCACGTCTTAAGAACTAAACTGATTTGGGGAAGAGGGGTGAGGGTTGGGGGGGTTGAAATACTTGTGATCCTTGGCCATTTAATCAATCCACAAAGTCACGAGTATATATAACAGAATGGATTAACGATCTCTGGCATCGTCGGTTGGCTTACGTTAAGAAGAATTATAGTCCAGTCGAACATTAAGATCAGCATCAGAAAGCTCCATCTTAAAAGGTGGAAGCTAACTCCCGGAAATTCTTTCGTAGCCGTAACTATTTCTCCCTCGTCGTTATCGAGAGCCGTAGAAAACTAACGCGGGAATCGAGCGCGAGTGAAAATAATTAAACGTCCGTGAATGGCTCGTATATAATGTTAATGGAGGATACAGTCTCTCGTTTGTAATTAGGACAGAGTGGCACAGGTAGAAAATGTAAAAGAAAGAAAAAAAAAAAAAAAAAGGTGAACGAAAACAAGAGTGAGAAGAGCACTGTATTTATACGGGTAAAACCGATCACAATATTTATCATGGATCGTTTTCATCATCGTTAAATCATTCTGCGCATCAAATGCAATTAAAATCTAACATGGATAAAATTAATGAGACGATATTGAAATCTATCGAGATGCCTCAATATAAATTTTCATTCACTGAAAATTGAAACGATCATCTTAAACTCAAGTTGGTATCGTTTACTCAAATCTATATCTACTAAAGAAATAAACGTATAACCTTTTTTTTTTCTACGTTTTTTGTACGAATTTTTTTTAGTCTAATTTTATGATTTTTGTATAAAAGTACTACTCGCTTTGAGTATCTATTTTACAGAGAAAAGTGTTTCAGTTTCGATTGGTCGTTCCACGATATACTGACAGAGTAGTTACCGATAAGATAAATCTATCATTTTGAAATCGTACAGTCAAAATCGAATCTACCGCGTTTCTATCCAAGAAAATTGTAGACGTAACGCGACACGACGCGAAGCATCCTCATCTTATCGTGAAGATAATACGACGCCGCGGGGCTCTGTCCTGGCAACTTGGAAATTGTCCTGTCCCGGGCAAAAATTGGCTGCTACCCGAGCATCTCCTATAGTCTTCTTGTTCTCTTGGCGCACCTACTTTTACCATCTCTTACAAGTCTGCCCTTTGTAAGCACCCCGTAGTCTTCGAATTCTTCTAGTTCAGTAAAGAGGAAATTGAATCGTGCGTTCTGCGCCTGTCATTTCCCATCAGACTAGTTTAGGATTCTTTTTTCATACTCACTATATACACGTTTTTCCATCTGACGTGTCTGATAAGGATGTTGCTGCGTAAGAGCAAAATTATACTGCCAAAAGACTTCATAACGTTCGGTATACTTATAATTCGAAAAGGTAAGGGAGATTAATATAAATATATTAATATAAATTACTTCTTACGGCATTTCTTTCTTTTACAACAAAATTACTTCAGGTAACCTAATGGCCGAATAGCCGTGTTCCCGTACCAATTGATAGGAGTACCAAATAGCAGAGAAGCGTGGGCATAGCATAGCGTGAGAGAAGCCTATAATCGCTGTATTAGATGTAACATTATGTGTAATCTTATCGTACTAGAAAAATTAATTAAATATCATTGACATAAAATACACGAGTTTCATATAGCCTTACACTAAAAACTCCATAAAGAAGACTCTGATTAGGGTACATTGACTATTAACGATTCTCTTGGTATTCCCAAGTACTAAGCTCATTGACAGGCTTAACACTTGCCTTCCATGTTAGTTAGTGAAATTCGAATGTTCTGCGAATTTAATTACATTTTCATGCGAATTCTGTGCTTTCTAGTTAAGTCGAAGTGTCCTCCATATCGCATAGATGGCGTTATTATCAGTGTCGATAACGAATACGTAAATTTAACATAGTTACATATACACGGGTACATCGCATAAGAAAAATTATCGCCACTACTAAATTCCTTTTCCAATGATAGATAAACGATAACCAAAGGGTATCCAATCATTTATTACTAGCTATCATTTTATCTTTGATAAAAGTCTATTGTCAATGGTACTTTTTCCTTCGATCAAACATAGTATATACAGATATATACGTATATGGATCTGCCTCACGTAGGTAGGATTTCTAAGAAAGAAAAAAAAAAACTATTAGAACACAAACCCGACGACGATAAGAAATCACCTGCAGTCCTCAATACCCGCCACACGTTAGAGTGTCGATAAAGGTCTGGTGTGTAGCATAGGATAGTTCGGGAAGATCGGAATTCGGGAGATCCTTCTGGAGACGAAGAAAGGCAAGGCCTTTGACCTCGGAAAATCTTGAATGTGATCTGAGGAGATCAAGCGACGCGCTTTTGAATCTCCTTCCTTCTTCGCTCTCCTTCTTTACCCTTCGACATTTACCCTTATCCTCGAGTTGAACCTACGCAACCTCCAGCATTGGGCTCCGTGCACCCACGAACGACCACCTAAGCGGTTTCAATATTGGCCAGAACCCTCTTTCTCCCTTCTCCCTACACATTTACATAAGGTTCGATATTGGATGGCAGGCTACAGGCAGACACCCTACCCTTCCTCTCACGTCTCTTCTTAGAGTACCTTTCATCCCCTACAGGAAGAACGTTTTTGTCTAGGGTCGTTACGATTTTTTCCATTTCTCAATATCGGCCTTCTCTTCGGGAATCCTTCCAGCGGGTCCTCTTGGGAAAATTCGTACAAGCAAATTATGGTTGATCCTCGAGACATTAGGACACTGGAGTCGTGTATACTATCTGATATATTGGCTGTGTACTGAGTTTCTAAGTTATCTTAGTCAAATTTATTTACATGAATTTTTTTAACTTACTTGACAAGGGTAATTAAGCGATTACCTTTACCTATTACGTAAAATTCTCTTGGGCGAACATTTTGCTTTGTTATCGAGGTAACTTTTTTGTAATAGAAATTGTGTTAGAGCAGATATAATAAAGTGACGTTAATTTAATAATGGGATACTATTATGATGCTTTCGAGTGAATATGTAGTAAAGAAGTAAGGTTACTTTTAATAAAATGCATATGTACCATCCGGCTAATGGAAGAAACAAAGGAAAAGTTATGTAATTCGTTTTATTACATTTTTTGCATTGAACAGAATTTCAAAATTATAGCAAACGTTGTATTATCATTTGTACGATTCGAAACGTATATGCTTTTGTTGGGGCAGCTATTGCCCAGATTTCATGGAATTCACTTGTTTGTTTATAATTTCGGTATGTTGATACGTTATTTATTATTTAAAAACATGTATTTCGGTAAAATATAGATTTCATATTATATTATTTGTACGTGTTGCATAGTCCATTAATTTATCAACTGATCTTCGATGAAATAGATTATTGAGTGTTCAATCAGTGTATGGTTCGTATTTCAGCGTACGCAATTGTTATTATTAAAACTGTTCGACAGTTGAAAAAATAGCCTTATAAAAATATCGAATCGCTATAATAAAACTAGCAGCCCTCTTCAGCTCCACAAGAGGGCAGATTGACAACAATAGACACGTTTTTCTACGAAAACCCTGATTTTTCAGACTTTATGCACATTTTCGTTTACTGATTAACCTCTGACCAACATAGTGTGAGTTTTATAGACCTAAACCTTTCTCAAGGATTAAGCTATCGAATGGTGAAAATCGTATTAAAATACGCTCAGTAGGTCTCGAGATTAACCGGAACATACAGGTAGGCAGACAGAAACTTTTTTGTTCTATGTAGAGAAAAAAAAGTATAGGTCATTAGGGAGGAAAAGTAAAAAATAATTTTGAAAAAATATTGTAATGTGTAAATAGTAAAAAAGAAGAAAAATGTTAAAAATATCAGGACGTATAGTTTTTATTGGGATGTGCCTCGTGCCAACACATCGTATACAATAACTATCGCCAAACCATTTAACTCTTCGCACATGCGCTGCATTAAAACTGGAAGGTTTGGAGATTTGGGAATTTTACTGCTTCATCCACATTCAAAATTTAATTAATCCTGTAAATTTCGAGTAGATTGGTTTAGCGATTTGCGGAACACTTGGGCTATAAAAGTGTATTGTAATATATGCGCGCGCGTATACTTTTTTACGACTCTTTTATAAGACACTTGTATGTGCTGCGCGATCGCTTCTAAAGGTGGAAATTAGTCTGACAGAAAATTATCTGCAGTACCATTAATTAGAGGATGGACAGTAAATACGAGAACTGAATTTGCATTTTAAAACGTCGCAAATGTCAATCGTCAAACTCCGAAAGTAGGATAAAAATAATCGCTGATTTGCAGCGTGGAGTAAATTTGATTCGTCGTTCAGTTTCCCGGTGGGGTAGATAATGGTACCTGCAATTGGACGTCCACCGACGAATGAATACTAATAAGAAGAATATAGGAATGGCATCCGACATTGACGTAATTGAGCATAAAATTGAATTCGAATTGGCGAAATAAGTTAGATGTCCGATGAAACGGAAGTTATTGCCTATTTCATGAAAGGCGACAGAGTCTATAGAGATTCTCATCCTGTACAAATTTTCAGACCATTATTTATTAGCATTTTATTATTTATTAGAGTTCTTCGGGTTTCGTGATAAGTAGATATAATCAGTTTAGCAGTTTAATGTATTTTTTTTTGACAGATCGAAAATAGTGAAATTTCTAGAAAGCCACACGTGCCTCTGCGTAGTATTTTAATTATAAAATATGCGTCTTCATGGTTTTGCAGATAAAAAATATTTTATGTTTTTTATATTAGCATAAATTTCCATTATTTTACGGAACGCCGCCTATGATGTCTTAACAATTGCATTGTTTACGAATTATGAAAAAAATATATTGAATTTATGAATCGACTATACTGTACAGCTAGGAAGGGAAACTAACTCTAGTGTATACGTTATAGTTATATTCCTGGAGTAGGAAATTGTAACATTGCCAATATGTGAGATTGTTACTTTATGTTTGCTGAGTAGTTACGTTTGAGATGGAGATAATCAAATATTTCGTAAACAACGTAGTTTGGGAAAGCTTTGTAGCCATAAATCTCCCATTATTCGATCGCTATAAATTAATCAAGATCTAATTTAACGGAAAGGCTTCATGACGCCAGAAGTTAAAGGACTGAATTTTATAGTTACGAACCATTTCTTCGATGTCACCGTTGTTGTCATCGTCATTATGGGTCGCTATCAGTTTACCGAAAATGCATTTGCTCGAACCGCCTTATATCCGAAACGTTATTCGCCCGAATCGTCAAAGGCACGATTCGCCGTTTGTCCGAACTGGCATTTGTCCGAGTCGCTGTTCGATTGAATCCGTCATTTGCCCGAATCATCGTTCGACTAATTCCGCCGCTTGGACGAATTGAATGTGTTCCTTAGTAACTGGGCGTTATGTTCTGTTCTATCAAATAGACGGAAAATTAACAACAAAAATTAACGTTCGGACAAACGGCGAATCGTACCTTTAAGGATTCGGGCGAATAACGTTTCGGATCTAAGGTGATTGGGACACATGTATTTTCAGTAAAATGCTAGCGAGCCGGTAATTGTCTTCCCATGTTTCTTTTCCTTAAGCACTCGACAGATGGCACTGTAAGCGTTCGTTCGTATAAGCAAGTCGATAAAATGCATACATTAGTCTGCTTAACCGACAGATTTTTATTCTATCGGAGAAGAAAATTATCACCGATTGTCCAAAGCGCTAGTATCGTCAAAATAAATGTCATCGTCTAATGCATACGCTTGTGAAAACAAATATGTTAACCATTGCGAAATTCAAACTCGTATATTTTGAGCTTATTAACTGTCTTGAGATGGCAGTTTTTTTAATCCGCCATGTTGAATTTCCTTTACAGGTTTCGAGTTCGATATTTCTCATGAATCATATATTTTAGTTAACGAATTTTTCGAATCACAAAAAACGAATTGCAGACACTCGTAATTTCATGAATAACTTTTTAAGGATAAGGAAATTTACTTATGAGGTATATTTAAGATATAATATTTTTATGTTCTATACTTAATCAATTAAAATTAATATGTATTTTTGTACTACGTTACTTTTTTCGATACGGAAGACATGACAGTATCCTCCGGATAAGGACGATTCACGCAGAGCTAACACCAGTCATCGACTAGTCATGATCACCCATGGAGAATTACCATCCACGTTAACGAGGTCCATTTGGTTGCGCCTCTTCTAGAATTCTCTTATATATGTATAGTATACCGGGTGGCTAGTACCATTTGCTATTCCAGGAGATATCTTATACCGTGTTAACGGTAATAAATGAATTGCTACTGAAGCACAGAAACAGAGTGAGGTAAACATTTATTCATCTATATTTACAAGTAACTGGAAGCATACATACTGCTACCTAGTGCCATCTTTTTTTTTTTTTTTTGAGAAAAACGAACATTATCTCACACGAACATCTTTTGCTAAACCTTTGAAAACATAGAAGTAAATAATGAAACGAAATAGGACGGTATACAAAGTATAATTTGATCGCCAAATCAGTGATATATTTCAAGGGACTCTTTTACGTTATAACTCGTACGAAAATGGCCCCTTAAAAACACAAAAATACTGGAGCTCAACAACATGCAAAAAGATTAGAGATAAAAACTAGACTTAAAAACTATATTTATCTTAAAACTTATTTTTCTAATTATAATTTTCAAAACATAAAAATTTTCATAACACATAAAAATGTGTCTATCTTAATACAATGTTATTATATTGTAGAAGGGTTGGTATGCATTAATAAAGCGGTGATTGAACGATAATGAATGGTTATCAGAAATTTAAAAAACTGCAAGAATATCCCATTCAACATATTTCAAATCACGTTCAATAGTTTTAACGAAGTAAATGTTCACACAGTCGTATTAATTTCAAATAAGCGCGCCTTTTTTTATATCTATAGCACATGGCATGCCATACCTCCCATGAAACGATATGCGTATATGGAAATGCATTAAAAATTGTTTAAATACTATCACAGTTATATTTTTTTTAAATGTTAAAATGGATATTTAAATTGTTATTATTCTTCAGCGGAAAGTAAGACGCGGTGTTCAAATTCGTCAGTAGTATCAGTCCTTTGCAACGCCAATGTTTAAATAGCACTGGCAATGATAATTAAAAAGAAACTATTATTAATTTATTGCCAGCTAATTTTAAAGATCAAATAAAATCTTCTAACGCTCCCAATAATTAGAACTGAAATGAAATGAAAAATTTAACCCGAGTCTCGATGTAGACTATGATCTAGAGTCACCCAGTATAAAACAAGAGATGACTCCCAGCAAGGCGTGTCCCACAAAGCGATAACAGGCATTGCGCTATCTCCTGTTTGTATCTATTCAATGATCGGTTTATACGAATTACATGAATAATAAGTTTTATCGAATGTATGAAAGAGTGTATAAAACAAGCGATAAGTAGGTAGGTAGGTAGGTAGGTGGATAAGGGCTGATGCAAAAGAAGGATTAGGAGACGGAAAGAAAAATTACGTAAAGGAAGTACAAATTATGGGGAAAATTATTCCTCCGAAGATAATACGTAAATCGTAGTGCGCGTGCTGGTGATCGTTTAACTGCCAAGTCGTGATGTTGGTTCGCCGACAGAAAACGAAAAGAAAAAAAAAGGGATAGAAACTAAAGGAATGATTATAAAGGGACGTTTATAGCATAATTGAAAAATAACGATAAAAATATTATTTTTTGATTACGGTAATTGAACCTGGCATTTTTTGAAATTATTTTGCATATTACAAAATTTTATCACGTTCAATTTCTCATCGATAAGGACTATAATGTATTTATATCGCATGAATTGCATACTACTTCTGACTATAGGTTACGCATGTGGAAGAAATGTATAGCAACAAAGAAACATAATAGATATTATAGCAAATAGTATAAAAATTTGGATGACCAAAATTTTAATTAAAATTTTCAAAATTTCTGCATTATCCTTATTAAGAACTCCAGTCTCTCTGTGTAGGTTCAATTGGGGGTAAAAGAGTTGTGCAAGTCGTGTAATTAATGCGCGAACGATAGAGAAAAGAAAAAGTTCACGACTGCTCGTGCCACTTCATTATAAAGATGTCTTCGCAGCACGGAGACGCGAGACAAATGGAAACGTCTGGTCGTTTCTCCAAAATATTGCACGTAATAAGCATATCTCTATTCTCTCTCGGTACTTCGACATTCCGTACCTTTATACTCCATTTCCAGAAGCATCGACACTCTGGTCCTTTCGTAAAGATAGGATCAGCCGGCAGCAAGTTTTGGGTCTTTGACGCTGGGGCGACATATTGTCTCAATGTGCCGGGAAAGCAGTTTAGATTACTTTTAAACAACTCCCATTGGCCAACTAAATATCGCTGAAACTTTCGCAATAAGCGAGAGAATAAAATGACAGCTTCCAATGTCACGAATTTACCTACTGTGCACTACTGTCGAAAAGTATTTGCCAACCATAAATTTTTTCAAAATTTTAAGAATAATAGTCACAAACGTGACTTTATTGGCATTATCATGGTTTATCATATGTGCGCATATGAAACGTCCTTAGCAATAGCTATCTTGTATAATAATAATATTTTGCATAAGATTACTACATTGTTTTATTTATTCTTAGCCGTTAAAGGGCAAGTACTTTTGGTAGTGTACATGTATGACGTCATTGTCCACTAAATCAATTGACGATTCAAGGAATTTGTACGCATTTCAATGTGAGCGATAACGATAAGACCCTTCATAATAAACCAATACCAGATAACGACTATAAATAAAAATATAATGAAAAATAATAGAAAATAATTATTATATAATTTTCTATTCATTTGCATCAATGCAAATAATACGCACTAAGTGTTAACGCCAACAAGGCAAATAGAGTTGCAAAGTATTGTACGTTCCGTTAAGAGACACCACATATGAGACATTGTACGTTACGATACAGTAGTCATTAAATGAAGCGTTAATGTTCATTACCATAGTACATATTAAGAACAGAAAACAAGAAGCTTTACTTTTATGCACATTTAGAAAGTAAAAGTAAAAAACAAACGAGTAAGAGAGTAAAGTCAAGAAAGGGATTTGGCGAAAGAGAAAAAGAAGCAAGGGGTTGGAAACGAAACGAATATACACGAAAGAGGGCCTGGCGTAAATTGAAAGAGGGGCATGGCTGTCTTGTTGTGTTTAAAAAGGCAATTTGCGGGCCTGAGATACGGCCTATATATTATGAGAACAGCGGTGCGAGATAGCTCGGTTGATAGGGAGGGCCCCTTTTGCCATAGCGAGAGTCTACCATCGTGGGCCAGTTGAGGCCCTCAAACGTGGCTCTTATACCAGTGTATCCTTTATAGCACGCACCTTACGAGAAATCCCCTCGTCCTCCTTCTTTGGGCCCATGCAAGTATCCCTATCTTTTTTTAGCTTATCGTATTCCCTAGTGCGCTATCTCTCTCTCACTCACAGTTTCGCACGCTTCGCTTGCTTACTCATTCGCTCAGCAGTTCTTCTTCGCCACTGCAAATGCGTTTCTTGTGTTGCTGGCCGCTGCTCGTTTGCAGGCTACGATTTACTTGCCAACTCGTATTCAAATATCTTTCTGGCCTTTCGCCATCCTCTTCGTCGCCTTACCGTGCTCCACCCTGCTTACTTTTCTTCCTTCCATCTTTCTACCGGTTCCATCTTATCCGCTCTTTTCACCTATCTCTTTCTTCCTTTTTTCTTCGTCCTTCTCAATTATTGTAATTGCTGCTCGCCTACCGGTCCCTCGTGCTCGAATACTTCGTAGCCTCTAGCTATCCTGACTCGTCGATACGATTGCTACTTCTCAAGAAATACTCGGTTGCACGGTAACATCCTTGGATAAATACACTTATCACCTCGGTAACGGTACGAAGAATGTTCTTCTTGTAGTACAACTATACAAATATCAAGGGTATCCATGGGCTCAGAAATCATGAAGTAATCGTCACACTGATTTCGTTCCTGTACAGATATTAATAGATTATATATCATCGGGTCAAAAAATTAGTCCTGGTTTTATTTTTCTTGCGTATGAGAACAGGTTTTATAAGTTCCATTCCAGTCCGGAATACGCAACAAGTAGGCCTGAATCCTGTTGACGAGGGACGAAATCAGAGTCATCAAGATCCAAGTAGTACTTATTTATCGTTCGACTAGCTGGAGTCAAAAAACAAGTACTGCGTCTGTCCTCATGAGTCTGATTTCGTTCCCTTCAAGCTAATCTAGGTTTGCTCCTTCGATTAATAGCTCCTGATCTCGTCTTTTTGGCCTGAATCGATCCGGGATATTATATAGATATATATATATATACCTATTGTTGCGTATTCCGGGCTGAAGCAAAACTTATAAATTCCGTTGTCGAACTGTAGAGAAGAACGAAAAAGCATCAAAACAGGATTATTTTCAGACTCGGTAGACTTAAATCAATATGAGAGAATTAAATCAGACACATCAAGACCAAAGCAATACTTATAGCTACGATCGGTATGACGAGGGATACTGGACCTTATCTACCGATGTGACAGAAAATTGGATTTTCCAGAGATAACATTCAGCAAATAGTCATACATAAATATTTATAAAGTGAAGATTTAAGCTCATCCGGCTTTGACATATTTGAAAAGGGACGATTGCTATGACACTTGCAAGGCACTTATCGTGCAGTTAAGTTAACCACTGGTTGCCGAGAGCCACTCTCGTGTGGTTAGGGGTTGTTTTTGGTGCCTCGATTATTTATAGGCCGTTGTAAATAGCCGCATAATATAGAGACGAACAGTCTAATGCCTTACACTTCGGCATGTCGGTCGGTAACTGTTATTGTTATTATTCACGAGGCGGTACAACACCCCATATAACTTTATGATGGCATCTACCACGAATATCGTGGCTCTGCCCTCGCTCTTGCGTTCTATAAATCTATCAGATTGTGAGCACACTGTCTGGGCAACAGTGTAAAATGGAGTCACTTTGCCGACCGTAATGAGAACGTAAAAACAAATCGGCTGGAATTGCGAACGGCAGCGGCCTTCTATGTGATCTGTACGATTTGCCGTGTCTAGTGAATTTTGTTCATACTTTAAAAGTAAGGCCTTTGATGTTGTGATGATGGTACACAAGTTACATGGTCGTGAATTGTTCCGAGCAAGACCTTGCATATTTCCTTCACGACCCACGATATCGCTGCTACTCGGCGACACGATAATAATTGTTATTATGGTAAATGACTGTAGATTAAATTAAACGGCTATTACTTTGTAGTAGTCTACCACGCCAGGTATATCTCTACAGGTAGGTATTTACGGTAGCGTTACATTACCGTGCATAAAGTTCTACCGTGCATTATATACAATATCACAACGTAACCATACGATTACGCCGCACTTAAACGTCGCGAAAATAGTTTTATACGGTCCGGCGCGCAGTGTCGTCCTAATGAAAAGCATTCTCACGACGCGTGACTTGGATGAGATACAAGATGAGGAAAGAATAAAAGAAAGGCACCGGAACATATGAAAGGGGACCAGAGAGAGAGAGAGAGAGAGAGCGAGAGAGAGTGTTGTCGAAGAAACGAAACGGGAGGAGCTGGGTAATTTTAACTTTATTAAAATAATAAAAGCGTTGAATGATGGAACATTAAGAAGCAGCAGATACCTAAATGGAATTCCTTAGTCTGCACTGGACCGACGTCGATCCTGTATTTTAATTTGGATTTAATAATGTTTACTCTTGCAATAGCTTTGAAGTCTAATAACCATAAAATCATGGAATGGGCGTGTCGAAGATGACTGCTTGTCTCTCAACTGTACTACTATCACGTTTTCTTAGTACGTGTCGACTCAGAAGGTCACCCGTTGTGAGGTAGCTATATCACGATCAGCATTAATTCTGCTACATTACTACCGAACCAGCTCGCTTATCCTTCCGTATAAGATCTCTTTAAAATCTCCTTTTTCGTTATAACATCAAGTGGGTAGCTAACCGTTCAATCATTTGACTAGGGACGTATCCAGGTAGCCAGGTAGATAGTCAGGTAGTCCGATGCCCATGTAAACAAGGTGGCGTGGATGAAACTTAGAGACTTGTGCATTGACAAGAGAGAAAGGGCCAGCTCAGCAAACATGAACAGTTGACAAAAACTTACGGTTCGTTGAACTATGTTGAGCCACACGTAAGATTTCTGCCACTTGGTTGTTTCAGTATTTGACTGTTCCCTAACGCGAAGGCCCGGAGTTCGACTCCCGCCGAGCGACAGAGCGCCATAAGCAACCAATTTAAATGTAAATTGAAAACCACCGTGGCATACAAATTGTTCGACTCAGCATCAAAATATACTGCGAGCAAAGATCAAACAGAGGACGAGGGCGTTGGTAGGTCGTCTTGAAAGGACCCCGTGCGCGAGGGATGTTGCACGATGGATGGATGAATGCGCGGAAAAGGAATCCAAAGAACGTTGCCTGTCCTGTCTCATCGTCCTTGCCATCTCCCTATTTTTCTATCTCCCCCATAGTCCCCCCCTTACTTACAACTTTCAGGCATTTTTCGCTCTCTTCTTCTCTCTTCCATACCCCTCCCTCCCTCCTCGTAAAGGGATCCAAAGAGAATTCAAAACCGTCAAACCTTCATTAATTTTAACGATTCTAATACAAAAGCAGCTGGTACAGTGCTAATTTAATTTACGACCTTTCGCTCGCTCGCTCTCTCTCTCTCTTTTACAAAACCAACTCCCAACCATCCTTACGACTCCTCACCATTTACCAATACTATATCTTCACCCTTTGGTACCACCACCGCCAACAAATTGTACGCATAAATTTAAATTAACGAAATAGGATCTGGCCACGGGGCCTGGCTCAGTAGCCGGCAATAGCTATCAACATAATTAACCCTTGAGCATTGTGTATCGTGATTAGAGAATGCCCAACGTTATGGGATTGGATAGTATCCTCACCCCGACAGGATATCATATCGTCTGTTCAAGCTTCCGGCAAATAATTGTTATAATTTCTCTATATCATGTATTTAACCAATTTCAATAATTTCAGAATTATGTTAACACCAATTCGCACTTTCAATTAATTTTATATGGACGAGGTTACATTACGTTAATTTAAATACGTAGACATCTTTAAGTCCCTTTTACGAATTTTAAATTCAATTACTGTCATACTAGTCTCTTCTATTGGAATAGAGGGAAATCGTATATGAGGACTAGACGTATACGAGTATCAAGGTACTAGATACTGGCTAGACCGTATCAGATGAAAGCTTGATAGACGTGACGTGATTGATGCACTGTTCACACACTGTATGTCCATTCCATTTAAATAATAAATGATTATTAGACCGGAATACGATGCCATTAGAACGCTTTATATCAGAAGAGACCGCGCAGCTGTGAATCAGAGACACCATACTCGATGCGGACACTTTAGATTTTTATCAAAATCACGTAAAGAAACCTCGAGGGGACTTAATACATAGATATACCTAACGGTTGAACGTCAGGTACGTGGTATGTGTGAGGGTATAGGAAATCTCATATGCTTCGCCAACAAGAAGAAGATCCATGCGCCATGATGTTTTGGACTCTTTCACTTTCTCTCTAGTAGTTTTTGAAGTCACGTTGCGTCGTCCTATGATCAATGATCACACTTTGAACGTTATTTGAGTGGACGTTTTTAAACTGTAACCAGGTTCTTGGAACTCGTCACCTAGTACCGATAGAATGGATTAAGAAATGGAGCAGTCTCAATGGATGATAGATATCCAGGAAATTTGAGACCCTATACTTGGGGGTACTTTTAATTGGAGTGATGTCAGACGTATCTTTGATATAGGATCATTTACCAAGTAATTGAACCGTATTCAATTGATGGCCCCATAACTGTCAAATTGTGCACAGTGAATAATGCTTTAGGCGGCCTAAAAATGGTGCGTACGTTCACTGAGAGTTTATGTGCAAATTTCAACTTTGCTCTGAATATGCATGCTGAAAGTCAGACTAAAGTCAAAAAAGAAATATAGATAAATACATACTGAATCAAATAATAAGTCCTGATTTTATTTCTTATTGAAACTGATTTCAGTGTAGTATACTCAACAAATAAGCCTAGATCTGGACGAACAGGATTAGATCAGACTTATCAGAAATTTTGAAGTAACAGCTAAACAAATCTAGCTAAAATTCATAAAGAATATCAAGTTTCGGGTGTAGAGGGAACGGAAGCATTTTCAATTGTCCAGCAATTTTAATTTTTAAAACAGCGCATGCTGCAAATATTCTACAAATTAGTAGGTAAAAGTTTGTATTTGAAATACTGGACGAAATGCTTAAAGCGATCGATTTGTAATTTACATGAGAAATTAAGTTTCGGATGAAGATGGTACAGGTAGATATTATATACATACAGTGACAAATGTTTATCACTTTTGGTTTCAAAATGGCACATAAACAAATATATAAAAAATTAATGCTGTATGTATCCATCCAAACGGCTGAGTGAATCGCTCAACCAATCTGCTCGAAAATAGAAAAATGATATAGATGGAACCAATATTTATAAATATCGCACACTTTCAGTTCGGAATTTCCTCATCTGCGAAATTAATATTTTTTTGCAATGGCGAATTCACAGGATACAATCGTATGGTTCAAGCGGTTGTGCCTCAGGGCAAACCTGTTTGCCCTGATATTTTAATTTTATCATGGGCCACGCCTATATCGACCTACAGTTATTTTATATGCAGACATATTAAATTTTTATTGCGACAATCCCCGCATTGTTCTCAGTTCCTTTTTCCGGTATCCTGACGTCCTTTTTTTTTATTTTGTACTTGAGCGAAAATAGGATAGTATAAAATTTAACGTTCAGAGTTTGATTAAACCAGATTCTAACAATGCCGAAAGGAAAGGGAGATAAGAATAGCGCGAATTCCTTGAAAAAGTATAAAAGAGAATCTTTTTCCTCTCAAGAATACTTTAATCTGTTTGCTATAAAGTCAGAATATCCTGAAAGTATACTCGTTAAATGTTTGCAAGACTGATAAGAAAATTAGAAAATCTCTGGATTGTTCAGCAATAATATGGATGAAATAGTTGAGGAGAAAGCTCAGGAATTCAGGAATGGAACGGATATGTATACATACCAAAATACAGATACAGAATTATTTAAAGTAAACATGATGCAACCTGATGGTGGTTTCTTGTATAAGAATCAAATAGATATATTGATTGCAGATAGTGAATTAGTTTTATGTAATTTTATATACAGATATTTTGATTCAATTAAGCTTGACCAATATACTGAAATTATATGCAAGTATAGGATCACTGAATTTACATAATTCTATTTATTTACAGAATTACCCTAGACAAAAAACAAAATGGTTCTAGTACAGAGAAGGACGATGGTCTATGGGCGTTATTTAATAATTTTCATTACAACGCCTCTGTGATATGAAAAAAAATGTTTCTTGTTTCGCAACATTTACCGACAATGCCGTGATAACCTCCGTCATCTTCAGTAAGAGTAGCAGCAGCAGTACGCACTCCAGAAATTTATGTAGCTAGGTATTTGAACGCATAAAAATTGTTTTATGCCCACCGACCATAAAAGGCTCCAGTATTTCACATTGAGGAATATCCCTCGCATGGGAATATATAATGATTCATAGGGCGA
The DNA here is from genome assembly GCA_031001745.1 of Hartigia nigra. Lineage (NCBI taxonomy): Eukaryota > Metazoa > Arthropoda > Insecta > Hymenoptera > Cephidae > Hartigia > Hartigia nigra. The sequence goes on along the minus strand of JARPRG010000345.1, from coordinate 82,091 downwards.
TTGTAATTCAAATATTCGAAATGTACGCTAGCCGTAAATCATCCCCTTTTGGCCGTGGAAGTCCTCGTGGGCGTTTGCCCCGTGGCAGCTATGACTCTTTGGGACTTGAACCTCAAACCTTAAACCTCAACCCTCAAACGTGTACCTCACCCACTGACTATGCTTTAAGTACTCTTTACCATCGTCCCATAACCGTCTCTCATCAATATCACTATACGCTATGGTAAGCTCTGACCATCTTCTCGTGAAATCATTTTTCTGACGTGGTTGTGTCCAAGTTAAAAATTATGCCTGCGTGAGAATTCACGAGTGAATCTGAACTTTGGCCTCGTATCGTGAAATTTTTAGCAGTATTCTTAGAAGCAACCTGAGATCATCCCATTTTGTAAATTATTCCTTTTCATGCTGAAATTATTTTTAACAATTGTTTCTTGTCTTCCTTTTTACAGTACGCAACGGATACTCGTGCGTTCCTGTAGCGCTATCCGAGGGTCTTGATATTCGATTAAACACGGCTGCCAGGGCCGTAAGATATGGTGCTAATGGCGTTGAAATTTGGGCAGCACCGTCCAGAAGTCCACATACGACTCATACTGTCTACAAAGCTGATGCTGTACTTGTAACTCTTCCTTTGGGAGTATTAAAAGCGTCTGCACCACCGTCGGCAGTTGCTTTCAATCCGCCACTTCCTGATTGGAAGTCCCAGGCTATCCAGAGACTAGGTTTTGGAAACTTGAATAAGGTCAGTTTATACATTTTTATTTTTTCATAGGAAAAAAGTTATTAACTCTACATCCAATAATTTTGTAAATTCAAATCTATGAAAATCTATTTGAATTAAAGAAACTACTATTTTAGTTGAATTATCTTTTTAGGTTGTACTTTGCTTTGAACGTATATTTTGGGATCCAACTGCGAATTTATTCGGTCATGTTGGCAGTACCACTGCTTCCCGCGGTGAGCTCTTTTTATTTTGGAATTTATATAAAGCACCGGTACTTTTGGCTCTGGTAGCGGGAGAAGCTGCCTGTGTTATGGAAAACGTCAGTGATGATGTCATAGTAGGACGGTGCATTGCAGTTTTGAAGGTATGCGTATGTAAGATTACATTGAAAGTTTTTCATCATCTAACAAGAAAGATATTATCTGTACGTATAAGTTCAATATAAGAAACTAGTATTTTATTACTTGATCGGTGTAGTTAATTCTTGTTTAATGTACAAATTATTTTTATTATTATCTTCCCTTATACTTTATTCGTAAAACATTATTTATTGTATGATATTATGAAACAAAAGAGAGAATTATAATTTATATTATAATGAAATATAATTAAAAAACACTCATTAAATAATAATAATTTTCTCAGGGCATTTTCGGAAATCAAGTAGTGCCACAACCACGAGAAAGTGTTGTTACAAGATGGCGAGCTGATCCCTGGGCACGAGGCTCTTACAGTTTCGTAGCAGTAGGCAGTTCTGGGAGTGATTACGATCTTTTAGCGGCTCCAGTAACACCTCCACCTCCACCAAATCAACCCCCTGGTGTACCACCGCCGCAACCTCGACTATTCTTTGCAGGTTAGTATATTAATCTGTATCTGCAATTTGCTCCATTCTTCATAGACCTGTGCCTTTGTTTAATATCAGATGCTCTCTCTTTGTCATTCGTGCAACTCTTTTATTTGTTCCTTAAATTTACCCCGTATTGATTGATTAATTGATATCTGAGTTTGCTACATCGGCCAGGTATTTTATCGTCTCGATTGTTATTACCAATAATATTATCAATAGTGCATCCTGAACATTGCTGAAGACACATACCTTTTTTAAAAAATTGCATTTTTGATTTTAAAGTTTTGATACTTAACAATTTTTTTATTTTCAAAAAATAGTGCATCTGTATTTAAATACTTTGAATAATACGGAAATAAGAACCTGAATAGAGTAAGAACGCACCAGTTGAAATCAAGAATTACGTCGTAATACAAATAAAGCTCATAGTGTGGCACGCTAGATATAAAAAACTCAAAAATCTTGATTGTTGATGAACGGCTAAAAAGAACAGTCATATTTGTCCATTTATTGAGAAATAAATATTCAAAATATTGAAATATTATTCTTGTACTTACCTGTAGGGGAAATTGACATAAGACTGGTCCAAATGGGGTAAGATGGACTACCTAAGCAATTGGCCGATGATGGACCAATATTAATATATCTTTTTAATTTCTCTGAGGGTATTATTTCATTTAAAAGTCCATCATACCACACCTTTCCTTATTTACCGCACGTTAGACATTGAATCGACTTCTTAAATAGTAATAATTTTTTTAACTCCACGTTTATGATACAATTGAAAAACCGTTTTGATAATTTTTAAGTTCATATAGGACAAAGATAATAACCACATATTTTCAATAGTATAAAGTATACGAACATATAAGCTATTATATAACGACTCAAATTTAGATAGGAAAAGGAAATATTTCCTAGAAAATCAGTGTACCCAGATGTTGGCAATGTTAAGTGTTCTATATATTTAAACATTTTATCTTCACTGTGTTGTGCTTACTGCCGTTACAACTGTACCATCTCAGTGAGATGTTTACTGCATACAGCAAGTGGAATTGAAACGTATATTAACTCATTCAGATGCATGGCCTCAACTCTGTGGAATTCTCATCCCGACCGCATCTGCTTAACCGAGACTCTTGTCTTCAAAATTTGCATACAAAACTTTTTTTTGCATGAGAAGCTGGATTAAGTATTTATACCAAAATAAAGATCTAGCTACCATTAAACTAGACATTTTTTAAATTCTATTTCTTTAAATTAATGCATTGCTTAAACATATTCTAAAGCCTATTAATTATAAGCCATCTTCCTTGACCTCAAGAGGTAAAGGTCATCAAGTGTAACCACATAATTTTGTCTCTTTATCATCTTATCTCTCTTCCGAACGCATAATCTAGCCTTGCGTTTATCAATATTATGAGCCTAGGCTCTCAAGTTAAAATCTGTTTTGCACCGATTTCCTCTGTGGGCACTAATGACTAGTAACTTTCAGTTTTAGTAAGGTGGACCATGCTATCTAGGGAGAAATTGCTTTGAACTTGAATTAGGGTTTCAGCTAGTTACACCAATGTAGGATTTTGTGGTTTCCTGCATCCTCCAAGGTGTTGTTTCTATAGGGTCACCTTACCTGCGGTTACAAACGCAAACTATAGCTTAATTCTAATTCATATTTATAAAGTTATCTTCAACGTCATAGGCCTGCCCTTTTTGCAGTAATAAAATTTTCCTACTGTGCATCCTTGTCTTCACGCCTGTTTTCCCCAGTATACTAACTCTCTATATCTCCTAGATCGAATAAATATTTCTCTTTCCGTCTCTTTCGCTCTGATGAAGATGCTAGACGCATGCGAGCTATACATATGGAAAAGTTATCCAGAAATCAGAAAAAAATGAAGAGAGGCAGTACCAAGGATAGAAGAATAGGACATGGAGAAAAGGGAAGATTGAGAGGTTCAGAGAAACGTCTTGATTCTTGTCACATTATTTCCGTCTGCTGGACAGCCGACGGCCGATCTCGTTATGCTCTCCCTTTTACAGTTTGAAAGTCTCGTGTCTAGGTGGGAGACTAGTATAAGAATGGGTGAGATCAGTGGGTACAGTAGGATCGGTGATGCAAGGGTAGCAGTGACGCTTTGACGGGTCTGACTGTTCTGACGGTGGATAGTCATGGGGGTTGAGGAATTTCAATGTATATTCCAGGAAAATACTCTGCTTTATACAAAAGCTCTAGCTTCCTTTGCTTCGGTCTGTCTTTCCTTCCAGGATATCTGACAAGTTCTGTTTGAAACGTAGATTTGAATATTTCACGTATGAGCAAGTATTCATGAGTTATTATTCACCAGCATAATATTATTATATTCCCATGTCATTTTTATAGTATTGGATTAGATCAGTTAGACAGATAATGTTAAATATGCTGCTAGTAAAGGCGCGATGACTAATTCTGATATTATCAGCTTGCGACTGCAATGTGTCATCATGGCGTTCTTAACTTTCTTCATATGGCTTAATTACAGGGGCAAAAGCTGATTCTATGATAATTGTACATACGATGAAACAGAAGTCTAGAAACCAAAGTTTTTCTTCTTTGATGAACGTCCTGTATTGTACGGTTTATGTATTTATACTTGATTAGCATAAACATGCTTCTCTGTTCTATGTTACAGGGGAGCACACCATACGAAATTATCCTGCTACAGTTCACGGAGCTTTTCTCAGTGGTCTACGGGAAGGTGGCCGAATTGCGGACCAACTTTGCGGAAGTCCGTATGCCCCTGCAAATATTCCGACTCCCGTTCTGCCGCCCACTAGTATTCCCACCACAACTACAACTTCTGGCTCAACTACTTAACGACCACGTTCTCACGATCATTCCTCTATTTGCACGTAGTGCTCTGATATTTATTATCCTTACTTTTTGTTTCGTTTTTGTGAGATGTGATCGTTGAACAGATGTCGTTATAATGGCTTACTTTTTATTTTTATTTGCTTTTCACTTTTTAGACGTTAACAGACTTCAAATTCTTACGTTTGTATTAACCCGATTGAGATTTTACTCGAATTTCAGAAAGCTTAGTCTAATCGATATAGGTGATAATATTTTTTCCCGAGATTCAACTCTTATTTTAATTGTATTGAGATTTCTGGTAGAATTAGTTATTCCATTATGTCACTTTGCTGGTTGCATACGAATATTTTTAATGTTTACATTGAGAATTGCACTTTATTCAATTTTACTTACTTATAACAATAAGGCTTTATGCGCATGTAGCAGTAATACGTTATGCTTGGATAATAAATAATGATTTTTTTGTTCAATGATTATAAAAATAACCTAAGTAGCTACTAATAATTTGTTTACTCGAAAGAGAACTTACACTGTATAGAAGAGATTCTATAAAATTCCAGAAATATTGTGCTTCTTTCAGACATAAGTACGATTTCAAATTGTCCAAGAATGTAAAGTTAAATTTCAAGTATTTCCCTATTTTTCATTTACGATTATAAAAGTGTTGTAGTTTAATATACGCATAAAAATATCGAATAATACTATTATTAGAAATAATACCTTAACGTAGAAAATTGAACTTACTTTTAAGATACTTCATTTTATGCTTATTTTTCAAAAACTGTTACTAATACCTTGTACTTGCCAGCTGTGTATGGTTAATTAAATATCACTTCAAATAAAAATTTGTATTTGATTTTAATAAAATCTTATAGCCAATCCGGACTTTACATTATTAATAGCATATGTTACGTAGTGTTATGTAATCTTATGCTTTCTTTTTATTCCTTTCATTTATCCCACATATGGGGAAATTTAATGAAAGAGGAAGATTGGGATAGCATTGAGTGACGTATGCTACCTAATTCAAAATTCGACTTCTGAACAGGTAAGTAGTATTAACCCTTAACAGTCACATTCCAATCGAGGCCCATTGTCAGCCCATAAGGTTTGACCATTTTTGGAACAGTGTGACCGTTGATGGTTAGAAACTATATGGCATAAACACGTGTATTGACTACTTTTACCATTAAGATCTAACAATTAATCTAATCTGTATTGTTCACCACAGCGCAAATTAAGGTATTTATACTTAGTCTTGGTTACTAGAAACCGTAGACGCAGTTCATCAAAGTGTCGACTTCATTACTTTCTTTTGAACAGAAGGTTCTACCTCTTTTCATCTTCTTCACACTTCACTACCTTCTTCACGACCTCCCCAGATCCTACATCTACAGCCTGGACAACGTGTCTCCCCAGAGGCTAATAGTCATTTATTAGAATGGATACTAAACTGAAATTTATTTTATCTCTTTCTTTCTTCCGAGTAGAAACTTCATCTCAAATTTTTTCTTTTTATTATTGAAACTTCTAAACTTGAGAGAACTGACATATTTGCACATTTTCTGGCAGGCTATAGTAATGAAGTTTCTGAAGTAACTGGCACTTTATATAATGAAATTAATTAATTTGCATTTATAAAGAGAATTCATATGTAAGTTGTCTAATAATTCATGTACTTATTAATATCTTATTGACTATCTTCCTATAATAAAGTAAAGATATATATATATATATATATATAAAATTATCTTTAATAAACATTATATTAAACGAATTTTTTTTTATTTTCACATACAAGTCTTGATAGGGCGACTTTGGTCAGATTAGAAAACTTTATCTAATTTCCTCATGATCGTATAAAGTGATGAATACTGAAACATTACGAGCCACACAGCAGATACAAGTAAAAGAACGAAAAGACGTGAGCGTAGAACGTAAAATAAATTAAATGAACTTCCCCGGCCCCAGTGTGTCTCGTAACCATTAATCAGTTTGAGATATAAAATCGTTCGAAAGAATTCCGTATATGTTTGCATAACCATTCTGTACTGTCATTGCTGGTTTGATTTCGATCGTTTCACATCTTATTCTTATTTCACAGTGGTTATTTATATTGCAAATCGCAAAGGGTGCTTACTGTCTACTTACCAAGCATGCAGAAATATGCGCAGCAATTGAAGCAGCGGTGAGCGGGAAACGGTAGAAAAATAAATATACAGAAAGACTAAAGTACATATTCTTTGGAACATTCGATGGCTCTGCTTCAGAACGATATGAGACATTAACGGGCCCAAACTGGTCCATAAACGTCCTCGAAATTAATGGGGTTCTGAAATCTGATAATGCTACCCAGGCTACGATGGGGGAGGGAAACATAGAATCCCACGTGTGAGCAAGCTGCAGGGCCAGTGATAAAACAAGCCCCGTTTAATTCCTCTCGACCGGTTGCTTGTCATCAGTCTACCATAAAATCATCGCTAACCCCATAGTTTCTAACCCTTTCCCCGCCTTCATTCCATTTTAGTCTTATCCTTACATAGATTCTATTGCACTAGTTTCAACTTTATACCCGTTTTATATTTTACGATTATTGCTCCTTCATCCTTCTGCCTTTTCCCCTTATATTTTCTGGATACCGTCTTCCTATTCTCACTCTTCGACAATATACTCATGCTGAGTCTTGAAATAAATTCAGAATATAACTTCCATTGCCCATTTTACTAAATTTATTCCGGGACACCGTTCCAAATACTAATTCTGCTTGAGACAATAAAGACGATGAGTTTTGCACCTTGGCCAACTCTAGGGATCGGTCATTAAAGTTGGGTCTTGCACGGCGTCTAGGATTAACGCAATGACATTTGGCCGAACCGTGAGTTAATTTCGATTTATGTACGTTACACGTGACTGCATTAATTATGGCTAACGCAAGATTTACGGCATGCTTGCGCCACATGTAATGGAACTGATAAGATAATTGAAACGGTTTATTATTTCGGTGGGGATAATTCCTCGGACAAGGGTTTAAACGCTTTGGATTCTAATTGTACAGTGGGACGTTTTAGAGAAACATTAAAACTCGGTGTAACGGTTTATAAATTTTTGGAAAATTATATATTGATACTCTCTACGTTCAAGAATTTCGGCTTCTTTGTCGCTTCTCCCGAAGAACCGCCGGCAAATGGTTTTCACTATTGAACTTTGAAGGATTCCTATAAAAATACGTTAATACCCATTGATATTTATAGTTTGTCGTAAAGTCAACGATATTCCAGAGCAGCGAGAGGTCTCGTTAATTTTATGAATTCTTCTTCCTTTTTTCTTTAACTACAAATAACTCCTTTTTTTGTATCGACTGCGTGTTCGAGCTTTTAAAGAATACAGTAACCGCGGTAGTAAAAGAGCGTAGTAGTTCCACGAAAGTGATTCATATTTGCCGCTCTTTCTAATAAGATTTCCCATCATTTTATATTTATATCTTAAAGTAGAACGTCAATACGGACTGCAGAGTTCCCTTGTTCAAATATAAAAAGCGGATTAAAGTCTCGGATTATCTTCACGTCCTATGCTATGCGTTCGACTTTCTCGGGCCGTTAACTTTACCGACGTTCAAATCTTGGTCGTTAGTGCGAGAAAGTATACCGCGGTGGCGCCACCAATTCTCTTTCATCATAGCTCGAAATTGGTGTATGCTTTGTGCACACGCAATGTTCAACACGTTAAACGATTTTAATAAATCATACAAATAATTTTTATTATAAATCTTGCACCTAATTAGTTAATTATACCATGTTAAACATTGTATTTACACAGAGTATTAGAGAGGCTTATAGCCACTGCAATAATAAGAATATTTCATATATTCTTATTATTTCTGTCGTGCACGTCATCAAACTCCATTTCGTTTCATCATAAAAGCACTCTTACGTCCTTATAATCACTTTTTATATTCCCTTGCTATATTTCAGAATTCTTTAAGTATACATTTTATATGACAGATGCCACAAGCAATAAGGATTTTCAAGCTAAAGTTAAAGAGTGCGCTGAAACCTTTCAACAGCTATGCCCGACGGGTTGCCGTAAGTAAAGGTACGTCAGTAATATTTAGAGTACATTAAAATTTCGTTCGCTAAATACGGATGGCTACATTTTCAAGAGCAAAATGTTATCGTGCTTTTAAAAAATTTAGAGCCTTATCATATATTTAAACAAATACAATTTTTACAACTGTACTTTACAGAAATATCTAGTACCAATGTATTTTTCTTCCCAATGATAAACTTATATTACTCGTTAATTATTTAGTAAAATTATCCTATAGCTTTAGTCGAGTTAAAGTGATTTCATTATTTTTACCTATAATTTTGTAATATCTAAAATATTGGCAGTAGATAAGTTTACATAGTTATCAGCAAATCGGAAAGAACACCATAAGCCATTCCTATCGCTTCAATTGACCTTAATCGAGAAACAATATCGGGGTCGACGTACCGTTTCATGTTTTGTACTTTGCGCGATGCAGGAACGGCTCTCATTAACATATTCAATTTGTATGGTGCAGCTTTTTTTTCTATTTGCATTTGCTATTTGCCGACGATAAGTTATTACAAGGCAAGTGGTTTATCGTTCATCAATCAGGGCGTCCAGTGCAGATTGCTCGATCAATTTGGCTCTGAAGAAGTGTAGACATTTTTTCCCCTTATCCCTATCATCCCTTTTTACCACCCTGTTCTATGCTTCTGATTTGTTCGCCCTTCAAACGGGTCTTCTCGCCAACTGCACACGCTGCTGTATGGCTAATCGATCTGTCGTTATGAAAACTTTTTTTTTTTATGGCGAATGAAAAAGTTTCAACCGACAAGAGAACTTTTGAGGAGTCACCGTTTTTTTAGAACAACTTTGCGATCGAGAGATTGAATGGATAGAAGCAGACTTCGGCAATAGTTCTAAAAGTCATGCAAAGCCCTTTCTCAATTTCTTTAAAGATGTCGAACCTTTTTCGAAAGTCAATAATACGGCACCGATATTTCCACACGTGTAGATAAATATTCATAGAAATTCCTTTGTAGATCACCATATTTCTATTATTGTATAAAATATATAGAGCTTAAATAAGTTTAATAAGATTATGACGAAATCGTAGAAGTAGATAATAACGTGAAAACAACGAAGCTAAATGCCGAAAATCAATGAAATATCAAATGAATCAATAAAATTCCAATTTCATAAAAGCAAACTATATTATCATTATTCGGCCTATGATGTTTTTCCATTTTGTCCGACTACCAAGATAAACGATGCAGCAATGTTTGGTGAAAGATCATTCAGAAAGTTATCCGCGGACGTTACCAAAGTTTATTAGTGCACGAGCTTTAGAAAAAGCTATGTTTTGATTCAAGGTTATCCAGAAGATCAATTTCAATCGTTCACGTCGATCGGCTGGCACTAATTATCCGTCGGCGCCAGGGATGGGATCTTGGTTTGGCTAATTCCGTTCTACTCTCTAGACGATAAATTTGCTTAAGTCATCAATCAAGCCGATCTCCTTTGCTCCTCTACTCTCCCCACCTGATCAACTCATCTTCTTTTCCGTCCTTTTCGATGCTGTTCCCCCTAACCCCATACTCATCACAGACTTCTCTACTACTTGTCTGGTTACTTACTTGCCTGCCTGCCTGCTCAACTGCCGAGGATAATCGGTCTTCGCGGACTTCTATCCGACTTCGTAGATCGAGCGATTAGCCAATTAGATGAAGGCTACGTCGAACGGGCGATTAGTTTGGCGAATTAGTCGCTCGAGCGATCCCAAGGATTCGCTCTGGCTTCTCTTCCATCTCTTGCTATTCCTCCTCCTACTATCCGGGACTTTCTTATTCCATCTCTTGAATTCTCTCCGATCTCCCACTTCTTTACTTCGGTAGCTCCTCTTTCTTTTTTTCTTTTTCTAGTTCTTAGCAGTAGACTAGACTAGGAATTCCTTCACTTAATATTCCGGTAATTCAGTCTACTCTGGGTGCTTCCCGACGTCATTCCTTTCGCTCGGGAATTTCGTTTTTGCTAGCCAAGAAAATCGGCTCTTACTTCGTGTCTTTATCGCTAGGGAACTTCAGTACAAGTGAAATGAGAATGCCACGAGGATCTTCTTTAATACTTCGTACTTTTGTCTGCTGCCATTCCTGGATCTGTATTCAGCTCCAGCATCGCATAGTTTGTGTAATTAATTGCATCGACGGAAATGAGAATTGAACGTACACTTCTGCACTACTAGAAATACGAATTAAGGATCTTCAGAATCTAAACGAATACCTTATCTCTACGAATAGCTTATCACTTATTTATGATTCAATTATTCAGCGAATCTCGCTAAGCCGGAACTAATTTTGATATATTATAATTATTCATTGTGCCAAGCTTGATTTGAATTCTGAAAATTCTGAACCTGCCACATATCAATAAATATATTAAATTAAACTTTCTCATGTTATCGCGAATAATTGATTTCAAGTAAATTAAGTATTTGAGATCTTAATTATAGCGCATATATAAAGGATTATTGACTTTTTTACCGGTTAAAGGTCTATTAAATATTAGTCTGCATGAACGATATTGCAGCATATGAATCTACATGCATGAATATCTAAATAGTACTTTAGCTTGGTTGTATACGTCAGACAGGTACATTAAGGGGTATTAACGCGAGTTCACAGTCCAATGCAGATGATGTTACCGCAACAAGGTACTAATTGGATATATTGTCGATGGGGGTAATTAAGCGTTATTGGTATAGATGATAATCATTCCCGCCCCCCACATCATATAATTATCAATACCGACTGTCTCCAGTCCATTAAACCAAACTACTCGTAACGAAGTACACTTTTCATTGACACGTTACAACACGCGCGATACTCGTTTTACTCATCGAAAACAATGGCTATGCGAACAATGCGTACAGCAACAAATACGTGTAGGCATTTCCGATTGCATATACGTACATATACAGAATACGCACGTCACACGTCGTATTACTGCTCTGCTACTGTTATAATCAATATACAGGATGTTTGCATTTCCCATAGGTATACTTTGTTATTGAAAAGTGCATTGTGAACTTTTTTACGGGCATGAAGAGTGATTATTAAACACCATCAAATAATAAAATGGTCTAGGGAATTTCTAGTGGATTTTCCAACCTGTAATTTTGTACTTGTCAGTTTTTAATATTGATCGTCGTATTATCTGTGCCAATACGATTTTCATTCTCTTCGTCATTTTAATTAATCGGATTGACGGTGTTCATTTCCTAATATCAGTATCTGTCTCATTAGACTGTAATATCAGATTGTCTCTTAATCTGATATTAATTTGAAGAGTGTGACATGGAGAAAAGTCATATCATGGGATAGAGGGTGTGATTGTTCTGACGGGTTGATCCAACGTCCTGGATTGTTAAGATCCTTCCTACCGCTGCCATAATCCCTGCCTGTACTAGACCGTCCAACTTCTCAGTGAAACTTTGCCTTGGCTAAGTGCACCAGCCGACACCATTATATGGTTAGTGGAAATTCGAGGTAAATTAATTACAGTGCCGTTATACATACCGAGCGGTACGATATTATTAACAGAAATTGACTTGACACCTTTTACCTAACCGTATTCTATGTATTAATTTATAGGAAGGAATATCTCATAAAAAATGATAGTTAAAGAATTTTTTAATTTTGAAAAAAGACGAACATTTCTTTCTTGAAAAACATCGACCTACGTCATGCTTTTTCATGAATTTTCAAAAATTAACGGAAGCCAAAATTATACTTGGCATTACTACTATAGGTAAAGGTTTCTGTAGCGTCAGAGCCAAATAATTCGGCGGAAGCCTCGCCCCATTCCTTTCCGAAAAGGGTTTCATTTCCTCGAGCTGCCACTTCTAATCCACAAGGCTGCTCAAACGATTAATTAGATACCTTCCAATTATAGTATAGTAGTCTTTGGTACCTTCGTTTCCTAATAGATAATTACGTCGGAAGGGATGATAGGCATCAAATAGTATGTTGATAATCCATTTGCATTCTATTCGAAGGAAGTTTCAGACCTAATGGTATGTAGAATATGGAAGTGTATTATACATACCGGATTAACCCTTGGAGTGTACACTGGGGTCTACCAGTCCCCACTTCGATGAATTTTTGCTGGAAAACTTATTCTACGCTTAGAAATGCGGTGGTGTAGCAATTTATATTACGTTTGAGGTCATCCCTATAGGGTAGGGAGAAACCCGCCTTCCGTAATTACCTAATCTTCGAAGGGTGCGAACGTGAAGTGGTCGTGGGGTCTAAGAGACCCCAGCATACAAAAGTATATTTTTATCTATAAAATTCAGTAAAAAAAATACTATATCGATCGATTGAAGTTCACAGGAAAAAACAAATTCCGGATGTAGCTGGAATGGTTATACATGACAAACGCACTGGCTGAAATTAGCTTGTCCATTTGAATTTTGTGGTAGAACCATTTTCTGATAATGCATTCTTATGAATAACTCTATATAAATCCAATTTTTAATATACGACCAGGGCGATCCTATCTGGTCACTACAAATGTCCCACCGTGTATACCGTCATTGAGACTTCTTAAAAATTCAAGAGTGATGTTGCAGTCTTTTGTACCGGAAAGTTCCCTCTCTTGTTGTTTCTTTGTTCCATCAGTGCAGGAGAGTTACCCTTTCCGTGCTATTTCCGCCCAAAGTAGACAGCTACAAAGGGATCGAGAACAAAGTGGAAGCTAGATTTCCTTTAAGGATATCAATCCTAATGTAGAGTGTCAAGATATCTTTGGCAGCCCCCATCGCCCTTCCCTCGAAACGCGTCAATAATCGTTTATTCGTTATTGACAGGTCGATTTATCGAATGTCGTTTTGAATGATTTTCATTGAAATAGAATATAAGACACATAGTATATTGGTACGTAATTTCACATTTCCAGACGCTTTTATTTTCGGATTATCTCCAATCTTCATGCTGCTTTCTCATGATTCATTTCCTATTAATCATATGAATATTCTTCCTGCAGACATTGCTGTTCCTTCTTTTCTGGTATATTATGTTATTCCCCAATCTGTTCAAGTATTTGGGCTAAAAATATGCGTCATTCACTTTAAATAAGTAGGTAAAGCCCCACTTAGGCGCATATAACCTCTATTCACTCACCAACAATATATAAGGAAAGCAATTCTCGCTTTTTCATTAGTTCGAGTGGCTAACCTTTCTACCGTTAAAGATTAATTGTTTTCCTCCGTATAAACGGTAAGTTAAGTGAATTTATTTCATTTGAGTGTAAATTGAATGTCCCAGTTATTGGCCATGTACCAGTAATCGTCAATTGCGTTATAAAACTGTAGATTGTGATATAGTCAAAGCACACACTGACGATTGCTGGTACATGACTGAGGACAGGAGCAACCTCCTTACTAGATCATTGTGATTTTTATATTAGTCCGCAATAGTTTATTATACCCGATTAGAAATTCATGATCTACAATTTCAACCTAAAATCGTAAGAAAAATTGATACGAAAAGAGGTAGTAGCACAAATCATAGATGTTTACCCGCGGCTGCGAAGCTCTCCATACGGACGATTTTTGGCCATTAGGCCAGAGATAACGGAAAAGACTACGGACGTAGAGGCGTTAGGCTAAATGTCCAAGAAATTCGCAATCAGTTGTAGAAGAAAGCAAGGTTAGCTCAAAAGATATATGTATGTATATAAAATAAATAATAGATTGATGTCTGTATGAGGTTCGGCACTAGATCTCTTGATATAATCAACAATTCGTTCAGCAGTAATAATCCATTCGTAAAGAATTTTGAAAATCTAACCTCATCATTGTAATCAGCGACCTCAAAAGCCCCTAAAAACACTCAGATGATAAATTTCAAAAATTGTAAACTATCGTTTTTGTTAACTGTCGCACCATCATATTGGTGTGAGCCGTGACCAAGACTTTAGAATGACATATGTATATATATGTGTCAATTAATATCGATTAAGTAATTGATGTAGTGATTTTGACCAAACAAATGACCAAACTGACCCAAGGATGCTGATTGAATGATATAAATTTCAGGTATGAATCATAAATACATCGCCCTTCTCTTCTGTGTCGCCTTTCTTGGTGCTACATTCGTTAAAGCTGACGATGATGATGACAACGGAAATGAATTCACAAGAGCCCTGAAGAGAATTGGAAAGGCTATCGAAAAAGTTGGTCAGCAGGCCCATGAAAAGGGTATTCTCACCGACTGGATTCGTAAGCAACTGGATTTGAAAAGAAAACGCAGAGATGTTGAAGCATATAAATATGAACTTACAGTCGAAGATGGCCCTCAGTAATTAACATTTGAACTATTGTCCCAATCGTTGTACAATAATATTACATACAGAATGTTCATGGCACACAAATTATATTTTTAATAAAGAACAAAATTATAAAAAATGTCTAATCTTGGACGATCAATTATTTTTTTCACTTCTACTTCTTTAAATGCACTGGAGCGTCACCCAGATTACCTTCACGCAGCTTATATAGACAATGGCGGGGGATTTTGTAAAATTCTTATTTACCCAACGAGAGTGAAGGGGGGAGCCCTGCTAGCTGATTGGTATTTTATACAATTTCCCAGTTATACATGTTACATGTTACCCAATTATATAAACCGTGTGAGATCCCTGTTAGCACAAAGACGTCTTAAAGACGGCTTTTGGACGTTTTCAACTGGTTTCTGACATTCTGAAAGTAACTTCAACTTTAAGACGTCGTATGTCTCACTTTCTGGTGTCTCGATCAGGTTGAAATACAGACTATATTAGCATGCTGCTCTCACGTTTTTCTGACTACATTTAAATAATTGTCCTGTTAGGTTAGGTTGGACATTATACATAATACGACAATTATTGACATTTATTTGCTAGTTTACATACAATTCCAACATTTCTTCGTAATTCTATACAAAATAATAAAATGTAGAAGATCTATCAGCATTATTTATACAACTACAAAAACAATAATCAAATTTCTGTCAAGCTTTCTCTTAAGTATTAATACATATACTATTGTTAATTTCATAGTACAGTTTATTGAGTCACTTACATGCAATTGGGATAGTTAGAATAGCTTATGTGTTGCGTAAAAGGAAGACCCCAACTTCTTTATTGATACCAAAAACTATACTTCTGCTACGTAGAGCTACAGCGACCTTACTTGCAGCAATATTCCCGTCTTTTGTATATTTGATTGCCGCATAGGTCTTGCTCAAGACGAATTATGGATCACTAAATTCTGACATCTTTTAAAAGATGTCTTCAGGTTGTCGTCTTTAAGGCGTCTTTAAAAAATCGTCTTTCAGACGACTTTTTGACATGTGTGCTAACAGGGATTCCACTGTATATATTTGCGGTTGAGTTGTCATATCCAATCCACATTTACAAAGCACTTTTACCTTTTATGTTCTTATGAAAGTAGAATATTCTATTTTGAATGTTGCAAACGTAATCCCAAGCGGCGGTTTCAAAGTTCTAAGTTGTAACCAAACTTTGGTATACAAGTTTCGACGCGATATTCGAATAATAAAAGCATTTTTGACGCTTGCCACTGGCAGGCCCAAGATTGGAAGCCATGTGCGGGTTAGGATTCGCTGGTACGATTAGGCCATGCTTTGGCCTGGATCGATCGCCAAGCTTGGACCAACAACATTGGTCCATTTAACGAAAAATAAACATTTAACTTAGGAACATTTTTTTTTTTTTTAATACTATTAACTTACTTCTTTATTTATGACTTTTCTGCTACGGCTTTATTTTGCCATTTTAATTTTTTCGACATTATCAAATTTTTCCTTTCAATGGTGGGTCTGAATCCCTTGAACTTGTAATCGGTAATTGACCTCCTTGAACATTAGGCTATTTGAAACATAAGTACTAACTGTATTACGTTTCAAGTAGTTAAGATGCAGGTCGTCCTTAAGACTCTTATTATAACAAAAGTTTTTAATGAATTAAATTTTTCACAAGATACAATCTTTAAAATGTGTACACTATGATAAGTGCACGCACGTATGTCTTAATTATTAAGTAAGATTTATTAATATAGTGTAATAAAATACAGGTAAATATTATGAATGTTAAATTCAACCCTTAAATCAAACCAACATTGGCTCTAGATCTCGCTGAAGCTTGATTAAACCTTTCGCTACGACAAATTTTAATACATAGCGTGCGTAGCGGATGGTAGACGTTCAATTGCGACTAGCGTCAGGAGTCTGGCCTAAGTTAAGCACCCAAAGACGCCAACAGTACTGAAAGGGTTAAATACAAAAAAAACTTCTGAACGCCAAACTTGGGTCTTGACATGGACCAAAATAGGTCCAAGATCTCGCTGAAACTTGATTAAATACAAAAAACTTCTAAACCCAAAATTTGGGCTCAGACGTGGATCAAGATTGGCTCAACATTTCACCAAGACTTCCTATCTTGGCCTGACGTTGAGTCAAGATTTTGCCTAGAATTTTACCAATCTTGGTCCACCATTGAAAACTAAGACTTGTTAGTTTAGACTGGTCCAAATTTAGTCCATTTTTAATTCGTGGCTGAACATCGATAACTATTGTTTGGAATGCATTGAATAAGGACAGCAACAATGCATTGAATAAGGACAGCGACGACCAATCGGCATCCTGGAAAGAACTGACAGAACTTCGAGATGTTTTCGATACACGACATGTTGACATAACTTTTTTTACTAAAGGGATAGAAACTGTTAAATGAAGTACACAGTAAATACACAATACAATAAATTCTTTGTTATCTGGAAAACATATCCAACCCGAACTATGTCATTGTTACAATCAGGCGATAAACAGAGAAGTTTGTATAAGGCGAATAACGAACTTATCTCTGACGAATATTTTTCACATCAAATTGTCGATAATGATTTGGTTGTAGAATTGAAAAATCGATAGGAAAATCGTCATTTCCGTCACCACTCTCCAATGACTTGTCATTCATCGTTCGATGCACCTTGTACTCGACTGCCTTGAGGACTGGTGAACCTTCAGCAAAATCTGAAAGCGCTTCAAACGTAACCACCCTTTTTCGTCGATTAATATTTGGAGATATCGAATGCAAATCTTCCTTATTCTTCAATTCTTCACTTTCCTCCTCTCTGTCGAATCGAACAATTTCTGGATAATCAATATTTTTTTCAAATTTTCTCTCGACATTCCACTTCCCGGGCTGATTAATTGATTTCGAAAAAGTTACGTAAAAGCAGCTTCCACTCAGCAGAATCAGAGCAATGGCAATTTTCATTTCGAAGAGTATAAATATTCCACTTTGCCACGTGTCACAAAGTATCATTAACAAACTCTTATTATAAATCACAAGAATCGTTCTTATCGACGATACACAGTAAAGTGACACGCGCTGAAAACGCTGCAGTTTTATATGAACTTGGACTACTGCGATTTCACGTATTTTATTATCTTTTTCTGAGTAACTATTGCAACACGTTCGATGTCTGTGAGTCACTGCATGACAGCCACAAGTTAGCATCACTTGTCACAATTGATACAGAAGCCATTTGACACGTCATAGCTATTATTATTAACTTTTTATATATATACATATATCTTCAAATATTATTTACTGCCTCGATCGCTCGATAGATAATTTTTCAATACGAAATCACAAGCTTCGTTATAATAACAATGTACACTATACAAAATTAGCTCCTAATAATAAAATTGCGACAAAACATAATTATGATGATAATGAAAAAGTGTGCAAATTTGTATAGAAGTAATTATCAGTAAACAATTCGTTCGTTACAGTAACACGCAGTCTCGTGAATTTTGCGGATTCTATAGTGAAGCATAAAACCACAACAACGTGCAGCCAAATTAATTGTACATGAATAATCATTACTTATGGATTGGAAAATTTTCAGTAACACATTATAAACATATTGAGATATTGATATTTCATATTACGTGATTTAACCACATTTATTCACTATTATTTTATATTTAAGTGTCTATTGTCACAATTTACCGTCCTGTTTAACACGTTCTATGTGATATTGATTACCATAATCATGCACACATGTTATTCAGCTGGAGCCTTTTTGTGATTTACGAGTAATGTGTTGCTGTTCTACAACAAACGGTAAAGTCCCTAGTGAGATAGCGTGAAAATTCTTAACGGGAAGTAAATGGACTGGAACGTGACCTATTACTCGTATAATTATTGTACAAGCAGTATCTACTATTATCATCATCGTTTATAATAATAATAATCCGCAATTCCAAAAGATTGTACTGCAGAGAATAAACGGTTAGTACAATTATTAATACAGGTATTCCCTATATATATATACTAAATACAGTTAAGTATCATTGAGGATATACACGGTTTTTCAGGACTATTGAATCACCTGAAAATTGTTCGGTACATTTAATTTTTATTCATTCCTATGGTACAACCATCTTCAGATAGTTCGATAGTCTTGAATAACCCTGCATATAACACACAACGGAAACTTATGGCGAGCAATACAGATGATGTTGATAGAATGCTGGTACATTTCCACACGTGCTTTCTTAGATATAGTTATACTTGTAAGCATAGAGGGAACGACTATATTTCTAATAAAGTTTTATTCGCTCTGTTCCAAATTGTAACTCGTCTTTCTGCATTCTAAATTTAAAAAGTACAATTCCGTAATAAAATCTTTCGAAATTCATTCAAATGAATTGTCTAATCATAGAGTATTTGTAAAGTGTACAAAAACGTCTTACAGTCCACTTATTGATAATCATATATTTATTAGCTTGGGATTAAAGAGTTCAATAAACCGTATAGTTATGGAATGAAGATGGAATCCTGATTGTGTATCATGTTCGTACTGTTATGTGTTACGTGAAACAGTATAAATCATCTGCGTCAATGGAGTGGCTTTACAAGGACGAGGTTTCTCCCACTCACTTATTCATGCGCAGCTATAACTGCCTGTTAAATCAAATGTAAATGATCGTATACATCCGCTTGATTTTTTGGTATTCACCGTTGCTATTACTATAGTTTTTACGTTGATCACGGTCATTATAACCAGATAACTCGGGACTTCCACGAGTAATTAACGTTTCTCTGTAATAATAATCGAGACCACTTCTTCCATATGATACGTCATGCAATTTCTGTGAATCAATATAATACAACGTACAATATTATCAATGAAATTGACAAAAGGAAAGTTTTACATATATTTTTTTTTTTATATTCATAAACTGAGGCTTTTGGAAATAATATTGTTTTTTTTAATGAGTGAATCGTTTTCTTTTTATAAAGAAATTTTTCGTTACATTTCACATTGAACTCGATTAACTCAAGTGTTAATAATAGGATCGATTCTCGCTAATCGGTCAACGATTACCATTAATCGCTCTATTTAATTAATCCGGTAATTAATATCGCGAGGTACGTACACTTAAGAAGAGCGATTTACGATTTGTTACAGTTCAAGAATTTCCAATTCGATATTGTTTAAGTTTATCTATTATCGGTCGTACAGTCATTCTTGTAAGAATCAATAAAAAATAATGTTAATCGACGACGCCTTATTCTTTGAATTTCTGATTATTCGTTAGGCTTATTAGAAAGAAAAAAATTATCAAACGATATTAGTTAGATTATCTTCATTCATTACGTTATATGCACATTATTTGATGTTATTTTAATTTATTTACATTAATATATCATTTAATACTTTAACTTAATGTCTGTGTGTAATAAAATTTACGTCTAGCAATTGAACTAGTCAAATCAATATAAATAAATATATTATGTAGTCTTGAAATTACAATTTTAATTGCAGTTAATAAATGTGTAAATAAGTGAATTTATATAGAAATAAAGCAGAAACGAAATGTTGTATATAACATTTATATACAATTTAGATACATATTCTATATGGGTTATATGCAGATTATATACGTCCAATTTTATATATAGGAGTGCATCTAATTTACATATAATATAAATTATTAAGAAATATTTATATTGAAAGTGAAATAAAAAATGAGCCATATCCAGTATGTTGAAGCCAACGAAATAATGAGGAATATATGCCTGAAGTGTTACAGGTTAGCGTGCTTTAGGATCTTGCTTCGTTTTTTTTAAGCTGCTCGAGAAATGTATCCAGAAAATCGTACGAGCCATTAGCTGTATTCGAATTTTTTGTATCCTCGCGTTCTTATACCGGGTGTATCACGAGAATCACCAAATTTGAGTGTCATTTTAAATTAGCAATACCAAACTTTACTACTAGTAGTGGGATGTCCTGGACAGATAGTTACAGTCTCACAAATTTCATCACGTTATTCTTATGGTGCAATTTTCTAAGGCCTTTTCTATTCCTTTGATATTTACTATATTTTTTGCTCCTAAGACGTACTCGCGTTATCAGTACTGAGGTGTTGTGTGGCTGATTCGAAAGCTATCCAAATTTGAAGTTATTCGTGATACAGCTGGCATATCGAAACATGTATGATACCAGAAGTTACGCGAGACTATGCTTGTATGCTTATGCTTATATGCTAATGCTTATTAGAGTATGCTATAAATTATTGAGATTTATCGTGTTCTTCAAACTTAACTCTAACAGACTATCATTTGCTAGCATCACAAAGCAGCAGTCTTCGAAATCAAAGGTACCACGATGGCGTCGATACGTCAGTGATCTTAGCGATTTGCCGCCGCAAGATTTGTATTTGAATAGCATTAGGTATTTATCCACAATCTGACGAAACATTCTACATACAGATACTTCTACTTTTATTTTTAATTTTCAATAAATTATCTGTTCTATTTTACTCATAGATCAGATAAATTTATCAAGTACTCAAAACTTCAAAATGTACTGATTTCGTTTTCAACGCACTATAAAATAATTATATATTTGCTGAATATATTGTAGCATCAATACGTCATAAGGAATTACGTTAAACCGCAAATTTAATTACCACATACATTTTTTCTCACCACGCCTAAACGATAGTGAATTCCCGCACAGTATAAAAAGTTATGCTTAGTCTCTCTGCACTAGGTAGCCACTTTGGTTTGTAGCAGAAGATAAGATATTTTTCCTGTAAGCGTGCGTCTCTCGCGAATAAAAGTATAATTTTTTAATCTATTTATTTATATGTACTTTATACAATTACTTGTTTGGCAAATCAATCGAATCGTCCAAAGCTTTGTTCAGAACTTAAAAGTAAATCGATTCTTTATAATTCTAAGATAATTATATTTCTATATAAATAGATTGTACGTTGTATAGTTTGATAATCGCAGTACTTTTGTGCTCTTCTTTGTCGTACGACGTGAACTTATTGATCGCAGATAATCCTCCATGACCTGTAAGCGTCAAAGCGATATCAGAGTCAGAGGAAGTCCATGCCACATCAGGGGAATATCCAGCATCCGATGATTGCATCATATGTAACTATACAAGTGCATGTATGTATCGTCACGTACATTTCCGCATGAAAGCACAAAGGAGTATAAAGCAACAACATGGATGCGTCTAAGCTAGACATAATACGTTGACGTCACCGTATAGCAAGGAGTTTACAAGTGACTAGTATTAACTAGCAGAATGAAAGACAGTTATCTTTGGGGCCTTGACAGTCGCCATTGTCTGCTTAACAATATCTGCGGAAAGAGAAAAATTAAGGAGGATGTTCACTCGTAGCGAAAAAGCTATGGAAAAGATCGATAAAAATGTATTAGACAATGGCTTGGAAAGTTTTTTTTTATTAAAAAATATTCTCAAAAAATCTGTCAACAAGCTAGATTAATTTTTTCCCATTTTGAATAAAATGAGACGTTATTAACGGATAAGACATTGATGAATCACATAGTAGAATGGAAAAAAATTCAAAAGCAAAATAAACAAGAGATGACGAATTAAATTTTCAAAAAATTATTGAATCAGAATAGAGACATAAAAAGATACGGTGATAGAATCTCTAATTTAGCTAAAGCTAAACAATATCTCATTTGATATTACTCTAGCGGAGATATGCTATATGACAAAGGATATATTATCAGTTAGATATACTAAGAAACCTATTTTGCGCTATGATAATTGTTATGGAACTTATACAGGGTTATTCAAAAGTTTCGTACCACCTGAAGATGGTTCTACTATGGAAATCAAATAAACAGAATAATTTCAGTTTGTGTGATGTTTCTGAATAACGTTATATAGATATAACTACAGATGAGTATAAAACATGAGATGATAATTCAGCAAATTTTCTTATACAAAATTCGAAATATTTTTAATGAATCAGTGACCTCTATATTATCTATAATATGCCTCTAGGAATTCCATCGATCAATCCATTGCAGTCGCTAAGAATATAACATTAACAGCTGATCACTCTGTACAGAATATTTCTTATCTATTTGAAATATATAAATAAAACATGAGACGCTGCAATTCCATAAAAATATTCAAATGTAGTACATAAGACATTCTCGTTCCAATTCCTTAGTCTATCATGATTCTGAGGTAATTGCCGATCAATTGTATTTCGATTGTCAAGCTGACAGTGACAATTGACAGTTCCTCTGAATGTTCTAGTTTGATCTCGGATGATGATGAGATTTCTTGTTCGACACGAAAGACTAATTGAACCATAATTAGCCTCTTGTAACAAAATCATTTTTTTTCTCACGGGATGGTACACCAAGTGATATTTCAGGAAAAGCTGGTTTACCCCAGCAACTTCTGTCAGGCTTTAGTCTCTTTGATGTCATCACTACTATTCTTCTGACCTGAGATTCCCCGAGTTTTCTAACGTCGAGCAACGACTGTGGTCGCCAACATCTGCAGCGGTAATTCCCCTTGAATTCTTGGCCGCTATATAAACTAGTAAAATTCAGCCAATTCTATCAGACGCAGTTTGCAACTTCGACGAGTTACAAGTCCACAAACAGTAATATTTCCGAAATTCATCATGAAGACCATCACTCTGTTGGCTCTCGTTGTGGTTGGTTTGGCTTGCCTGGCAGTTTCAACCGAGGGATCGAAATTGTCCAGAATGTTCCGCCGTGTGGGAAAAGCTACCGAGAAAGTTGGAAAGAAGGCACTGGAAGATGGTCTCGTCACTGCTTTAATCGGAAAGAAACTACTGAAGAGATCTATCGATAATGAAGATCTACCTACTGAATTTGTCATGGAACATAATTCCGACACTGAAAATTTGAAGAGTGCTGACTCTGGCAATGGTGCTGACTCTGAGGATATCGACTACACCCTTTCGGAGGCATATCCTGCAAGATGGGCAAACTATTACCGTGACAACCCAAAGCAAGAGTAATAAATAAAACTAACTCTGAGAGTATTAAGAGCTAGATATAAGAAAGTATATGTATATCAAATGTAAGACAATCAATATTTAATTAAAAGTCACTCATTTCATCTATATCCAAAGTCTCGTCTTAAAATTTATTTAAGAGCCTATTCCAATAAAAAAGAAATTATTTAGGAATGAGCAGTGATTCGTAGTTTGTGCATCACTGGTTACTTATTTTTAAGTCAATAAGTAAACAGTGATGAGTTGCAAAGGTACCGAGTTGAATTAGGACTCGAACGGTAGATGAAATTAATTATTAAAGCAATTCTAGTAATCGACCGCAAGATGATCTCTCAAGAGACTTCTCTCAACATCACCCTCCCATCTAAATGTCTCTGGAAAACCAGCCACTCCACTTTGGTCCCTAACCTCAAATATTGGCGCGAGCAAACACAAATACAAGATTCCGGTTTTGCACTGGAGTATCCGGGGACGTAGAGAGGATCCCCGGTGTCGAGAGCCGAAGTTTCCTTGTAATATTTGATATCTTGCGAAACTGCTGACTGCGTGGAAATATTGAGCGATAAATCTGGGTGGAAGTCTAAGTGGGAGGTGGATGACTCTGACTAGAAGGATGCGAGACAGATCATAGAAGGAGGCTCAGAAATGTAGAAGGCCAAGGTAGAGTGGGACTGGTTCCAGGATGGAAGCGATATCCAAACATTAAGTTTGATTAAAGTTTCGCACCCCAGCATCGGCCAAAAGCGACCACGAGCTTCCAAGTAGGATCCTAAATCTTATCTCCGAGGAAATAGGATTTTTGTTTGTGACGTTACGAGGGTGTGTTACTCCCAGGAAGCAGAAACCCCCGACCTTTCTTTTTTTTCCCTGCATTCTTCGTTTTCCCTTTCTCTTTTCTATCCCTGCTTCCTGTTTGCTATCATGGAATCCATGAGCTGCTGCCGAACCAGCAACGAAGTGATTGACTCATATTCGAACTACGTCAATTAATCTAACTTAAATGAGAGAACAACATATCTTTCACATTCACTCTAGCATAAAGTTATAACATGGAGCATAATTTTGTATCCAGAGATAAACAATTTTTAGTAATTACTTTCTTTCATTCTAGCACTAATTGTTCCTTGTACTCTTTTATAATTTTGATTTTATTTTTAAAAAAAGCCAAGAGCCTCAATCGTGAACTATACATGGATTTATTTTTTTGAAAACACTAAAATATTTTATCGTACTTCGAATTGTGGTATATTCACTACAATAATACTTGTTAATTTATCGAGGTGAAATTCTCTCAGTAATACTGTTTATTTGCTTAAAATGTATTCTACATGGTAGATATATAAACGCTACAGAGAAGCAGTTTGAGGTTGAATGAAGTAACGAGGAGATTGCAGGAGTCGAGGGGTCGACGGGTCGATGAAGAGATACCCGAAAAACTACCCACGATCAATCTGGACTTGTCGGGTTTGAGGCCAGGATTTGGCCGCAACCGTCATTTACTTTGAGCGACCGGCAGTTTGTTCGCAAGCTCAACTACATCCATACCAATCCTGACGTTGCACTCTCTCTCTTTCTCTTATGTTACACTCCTGGAATAGCTTATAAAGTTTCAATCAGAAATATTCCAAGCGTGCTTGTCTTCGAAATACTTCTATATTTCTAAACCTTTTTTGAACAGCTGGCCTTTTTTTTTCATATTTTGCCATTTTTGTCTATTCCTTTTCGATCATACTACAAAAACAAACCTCGGGCGATTATTTTAAAGATTTGTGAAAAATACTTTCAACACATGCATAGCTCCCTATTGGCCATGCAGCGGCTCTTCTAAATCTAAGGCAAACTGTCGGAAGCAAATATTCGAAAATGGAAAAGAGGACGAGGATATTGAAATACATACTGAACCTTCGATATCTGTCGAGTATATCTTTTCGCTATTTTTGATCGTCAGAGATTCTTAAAAATCTCGGCTCATCAAAGTAGAAACCCTCCTTAAAGGGGACTTCTGCTGTAGAAATAATGAAAAAAGAAAATTATGTAAGTTTAATATTAAGTAAGCATACTTAATTGTATCAATTTTATTTAATGATAATGCACGTTAAATAGCATTAAACTTAACTTTAATCAAGAATAATTCAATTCGATCGAATTAACTAACCGCTTTGTCACATGTCAGATGGGATTTCCTGGTAAAGAAAGTAACTTGCGGTTCCGGTAGTGTCAGTTGGGGGTCAGCACAGGACAAGTTAGTCAGGGATTGACTTGAGGCTCTCCTAGGAATTCCTATAGAGGGTGGTAAAGGATTTCGAGGGTGCAAACCCGATCCACTCTGGTCTCCCGGAACACGTCGCAGAGCTAATCACCTAGTGCATCCATGTATCAGGCGGCAAATGGTTTAAAAGTGCCGCGAAGTTCAGCCACTCGGCAATCACCCTACTTTTTAAATGTCGGATTAACCAAGATGGATGTTTATTGATCAGGATGGCCACCGTCGCCATTTTCATGGCATGGTGGAAATATCCGACGCAGTATAATGGCAGCTGAACTAAATTGCCCTAGTTGGAAAAATAAGAGCGGAAATCTCATTATTCGCAAACTCAGTAGCTGGAATATGGAAAATAGTCAACAGCGACAAGTTAGATCTTCGGCGCAGGAATACTCTGGTAAGGTAAAAAGAGAAAACAAGAAGAAAAAAAAAAGGAAGAAAGTTAAAGGCAGTAAACGGAACCGTCGCTAAGGAAACTGGTTTATTAAAAAGCTTCTTGGCAAATCCGGAAACCGTTGGTAAAATTCTGTATAATTACAAAGCACGGGAAATGAACTCCACGCCAGTTACCGAGTGAATCTCCGGTGTCTCGTAAAGGGCGAGAGTGAGTAAATTTTTCATTCGAAACCCGAAGCATGAACATCGGCACTTCGATTAACCTTGCTATCCTATTACTGTATATTACCCTTGAGAATACCAAAGGTATTCGATTGCTGGGTATTTAATTAGATACATTATACCTTTAATAAGAGCAAGTTTATTTTCAACTCGACAACAACATACTTGACACTAATCAATTTCCAATACGGAAAAAAAACCACGTGAATCATCTACCATAGAGGTTTAATGAGAGATTGTTAATTTTCTGTTAAAATTACCTCAAAGTATTATATTTCATCCCTTTCAAATATATAGTATGGCAGGGGTTAACAGAGCTAATAAAATAGTCTCAAGTCCTACAAAACTTAAACTCTTGAACGATTATTAAGTTGAACCAGAAAGTGCTAACGCGTCTTCCCATTAGAAAGTGACTTAGTAATATCCACACAAAATGAAAGCCGAACGAGTAAAAAGAAGAAGAATTACGAATCCTAAAACGACGTTAAGTTCGTTGAAGCAGTAACAGCAAACAGAGAGTCTGATTATGTCCAGCAAAGGAGCGTGGGGCGGGGTGTGGCAAGAGCCAGTAGAGCTTAAACTTATTTCTTTCAATTGAATTAGGCCGCATTTCCATCATTCCTCCTTTTATCCAGGTCTCCTTCGCAATCCGACGGGAAATAAAGCTTGCGGGAAATAATCGTCGCGTTACCTTGCGCCTCGCCTCTGAGGAAATCGTCGGTTTCCGTCCCAGTGATTTACGGCACTGTCACCGAAATCGGTGGATGACCTATTTTAGACGACAATTAGTTCCTCTGAGTCCTCCCTTTTTTCTCTTCATACTTTGTTTTTTTAACTTTTCATACTGTGACGACTATCGATAGTTTCGATTCATTCGTTCCATCGTATATGAGGAGAATTATTATTTTATTTCATATTTTTGTGAGACCTATACACACAAAAAGATGGCGTTGCAAGTACTGTACCGGTATATTTAAAACATTGTTATGATCATTTTACTAGCAACAATAACAAAAATGACAACATTATGTGATTAGATAAGTCCACACATGGTCTCTACAACGGAATGACTCATCTGAAACAAATTTTGGAGTTTGATATACCTAACGTTAGTAAAATCAACTGGATTTAACATAAGTTCTATGATAATTGTGTAGCACACAAAAGATTGTGATCATAGGTTTTAATTGAATTTTAATTGAATAATTATCAATGCTGCATATAGCAGTATGTTATAAGAAAAACATTATGAAAGCATTGCTTTAAAGTGAATAACAAAGTATCAGCTTAACAACGTTTACCTCTACCTTATGTCAAATAGTAATGTCGATTTTATTTATCAATGTTCTCCAATATCTTCATCCTCTATTTCTTCGCCGGAGTTGCTAATCTGGGATACAGTTATATTGCCGTCCCTTCATTTGATCCAGTAAAGAGATCCGCGGGGGCAATTGATCCTAATATCAAAATGTCAGTTTCAGTAATAAGTCTTACTGCCAATCTATAACGCAGAGACTTATTACATATGTCGTAAATTTAAATTGAAGTACTTTTTTCCATTTTTAATGTCAAGTTTAATTAACCCACACTATCGTAAACATGATCTTTGTGCTAATTCATATTACAGAAATAATATACATCGCATGCGTTCATCCAAATATGACGAAAGAGTTCACTTAGAAACAATGTTTCTGTTAAATGAAATTGCCAATGGTAAAATTGTCGAGAAAAATTGTCAAAATTAATCGAATAATCTTATTTTTATATTATTTATCGTCGGTCTAATGTTGTCAGTATTTCTGGTAATGTTATAACACATATCATATCATATATAGTCGATCTACGAGTAAAATAGCTTCAAGTGACAGATGGAAATACGTGTTCCGTGCAAGCGATTGCCCTAATAAAATTTCTCAATAATCAATGCTCTTTAGCCAAAGGTAATGAATGGTTTTACAGTAATTTGCCACACATTACCCTTGACAAAAAAAAGCATTGGAAATGAAAAATCTGGCTACCAGCATCGTATCCTTCCATCTGTCACTTTAAGCTATTTTGCTTGTCACTTTGAGGTTTTATCTATTTTGACCGACTATATATTAATAAGTGAAGTGATTGTACAGTCTTTGCCACCGTGTTTGAAAACAAAACTTTACGTTCTGAATTTTGATTTAATGAAAAATCAGTGTCTTTAATTAATGTCCGACTTCGTTAATAGAATAAACCGTTTCTTCCTGCTAACTTTTCCACGCCTTACAGTCTTTAGCAATATGAATAAAAACTGGCTGCAAAACAGAAGCCAGATATAAGCTTGCGAGCGGGAAAAATTCCGTACCCAATCTGTGAAATACGCGCAACTCCGACGATATTAAAAGCTTTATAAGTGAGTTCGTAATGCGTCCCCAGTAGGCGCCGACTAAAGGGGCACTTTCATGGGATTGAGTGTAGAGCATTTAGTGACATCTTAATAGTAGATTTAGAAAAAAAGTCGTTGACAAGGTAGAAAAAAAAGTCTGATACTTACAACATTACGTTACTTTTCCACTTTCACAATTCGTTTTGCGTCTCTTATCTAACCATAAAATTGCTATTGCTGTGAGCTGCTATCTTCTTTTCCCTATTTCAGAAAATTTCTATTTGACTTCGAAACTTAATCCTAGAAAGAGACAGTCGACCTTTCCCTTGGATATGATAAGGAAAGTTTGGCGCATTTGTTGATAGATTTCCAAAAAGTATAGATAATAATAACTCATTATTTGTTATCATACCCAATTAGTAGATGGTGTTTTCAGAATACCATAATTTCATGCTCAACATTTGAAATAGATACTCAATATTCTTAATAAATCCTAGTACATTCTGAGCATAAGCAAAATATACTCACACGTCCTAAGAATATCATTGTGCTATCTGGATTACCTTGTACGTTACTGTAAATGGCGTTTACGCATTGTTATACAATATTGAAATCTTTTAAAGTGACAATATACTATGATATATTTAAAACTAGTTTAAACTTTAAAAATCGATTATAATAAAACCTATAAATATATATGTTGATTATTTTGGATTTTATGAACAAATTCAATATGAAAGAGCATTTTCCACTTGCTTTAATTAACCGTCGGATGGGATTTCGTCGTAGCAAATGGTTATGTCTCAACGAGTTTCCCTTCCACCCATTCTCCGTAATGCTTAGAGTAGTCGCCAGTAAAACCTTCACGCTGAATTGAATGACGAAAACTGCAATGTCCAATTGGGGAATTGCGTGGAAACGAGGAGGACTCGCCATTTCGTAAAATAAATATGAATCAGGACGCGATACGAACGGAAACGTAAGACATTAGATATAAAAGCGAACGTTACGTCTCCATTAGAAATCAAAGTCAATAATAGCAGATTTCGATACGACGTTCGAAAGAATCAGCAGCTTGGTTTAGTCGCTATTATATTTATTATTATTATGGAACTAGCCATCTTACCAAATACTTCACAGATATTACGATAACCCTTTCGAAATCTCTCCAAAACTTATGGAACAAAAGGTAAATAAATAATAAAGGTAAGATTTCAGAAATAACCATAACAAAATACGTAAGAGCACTATCGTGAATTGACAAATACATTATAAAGATCCAGTGAGGATTTATGATTGTTTCAAGAAGTTTTAATTGAAATTGTACGACAATGGTCATTAGGGCCATCTATTAGCAATCCTTACCTAGCCAATTGCCACGTGCAAAGTGGAAATATACGTGTATGCTATTCGCGCCATCTGTATTGCACGGCATAAGTTCTCATAGTACACTTGATATATATATATATATATATAT
>JARPRG010000345.1:4323-31816 GCA_031001745.1 Hartigia nigra | reverse complement strand
CAATTTCGAGATCGAAATATGTCAACTGAAAAAAGTGAGAGTTACGATTCGTGATCTTTGACACTATCTTTTTCGTTTGGAGATACTAATTTATTCCGCTGTATTTCGCCACATCATAATTTCGTTAACCAGCCGACAAAGCAGCTTGAATTTTCGCATTGCAACGATTGAAAAAGAATTTTTGTATTGTATGCACAGTAAATGCTGTATTAAACATATGATTAACTGCATTGACTGTGCAGACAAAGGTGTAAGCCTATATTACTATAGCTAATATTTTTCATTGTTATGATATATTCCAAATTCTTATATGATGCTACGAGTCACTTCAAGAAAAAAAATAAAAAAATAAATAAAACGTCATCGGAACAACAGAAGGGCTACACATTTTCATTCCCACGGACATTTACTTAGTTCTCAATTACCTACCGCGGCTGTTGGTTCAGCTCTTTGAAAGCCTTGAATTTCCTCTTACTTCTCACTAAAGAGAAACCCTACAAAGTGACTTCCATTCGTAAAGATCGTTTAGTTAGGCGGAAGTTATTTTCGTCATTTGCTTCTCGTTGTGAGAGATCGAAGGGATGAAATTGAATAAGCTGGTTATACTACAAGGATGACTATCTAGATAGTTTTATTTAGTTCGAAATTATTAAGGAATCTGTCTAAATGCGTAATGTGCTGATAGAAAAGGATTCAAAATGGCCGACGACTATCCTACCAGAAAGAGGATTTAGTTTTGTATTCTTGTATAAATTTTTCCCTGGTGACTTGTTCAGACATTATTTTTATTACAAAAAACATTATCTTCTTTTACGTGAGTATTCTTTATCTCTCAACTCATAGAGCAACCTGAATGACTCTAGTATGGTTATACCTCGTGGTCACTGATAAAAGGGACGAGTACTTTATCGTATATTGTTTCCCGGATAAAGCGGAAGCTAATACTATTTTCTTTAAGAATATTTCGAGGATTGGATGGGGCTTTTACTCCTTACCTTTGTCTCCCTTTTATCGAGTCACGGTCACTTACTTTTACTTCGTACTTTTCTTTTTCCCTTGACTCTTTTTTTTTTCATGTTCTTTTATACTTTCATATAACAGTACAATTTTCCTACAGCACTTTAGCTCTACGGACCACTCGCATTGGCTTAACAGTACCATAACGTTGATTACTGTCACGTGAAAGCGAGAATCACGACCGGTGGAATTTGCGAAAGCACCTGGAAAATCTAGAAATCCACGAGAATTCTCACGACGGAAATGAGAATTCCAGGAACACTCACCCACCAAATTGGGCGATAAGATAATTCACCTCTTTGGACTATTATTATTATTATTATTCTTTTTCTATGAGATACTTTCGTTTTACTTTGCACTAGAACCCATGTGTATAGACATATATACACAAAATTTAAGCTAATAAAAATGTACGAAACATTCAGACATATTTAGAAAATTTCGTAGGAATATATAAAAGCCAAATTTTTTAAACAGTTCTGAGTACTTAACCATGACAGAAATTTCATTTTGAAAATCGAGACGCTGTCAAGGTCTCAGCTAAGCCTGTACAGACCTGACCAGACCTAAGCTAACCCTAGTCTTATGAAAGAAAATGTCTACTACCACAAGATAGAACAAAAAAGAATATTCGTTCATTGATTACAGTCAATTCTCCGTCAGATGGCGCACGCGAGGGTCTCTTCGCGCTATATTAGAGAGAGTGCTATTTACGGATAGGCTCAGCTAGAGACAGATGCACGGTTCTTTAGACAGTGGCAGATATGCAAGACGTAGACAAAAGAACTACCGCGTATTTCCGCTGCAGCGTCAACCACTGCAATACACTATACAAATTGCATGAGTGGGGGAATAATTACCTTCGCGAAAAGATAGCTTATACAGAGCGTAGGGGGGAAACGCGAAATTACGGAGCGTCTCTTTAGGGAGAGTTGGTTGTATATACAATGAGAGTGATAGAGACACTTTGCGATTTAGTTGCGATACTTATTTGCCACTTCCAATTCATTTCCAACCCCAACACCTGCCCACCCACGCGTCCTGAACGTTGAATAAAATCGAAGAGGGGCTTCGCGATCACTTTCTTGAATCGTTCACCCCCATTGATCGCGAAGAATTTTTATAGCAGATATATCTGATTTTCGTTTTATTTTACTACTGAAAAAGAAAACATTTAAAAAATCTGAGTCCCGATAAAACCCTTTTGAGACTGTGTAATGCGTTTTTGAGGGTTGTTTGTAGAGCCATAAAAGGTGTATAATGGTAGAGAAAGTAGAAAAAATGGGACACTGAGATGAAAATGGTTAAGCATCTTTTACAACCTCATAAACAAAGAAGATGCTTGTAGCACGTGGCTTTGCAAGGAGCTAAATGTTAGTGTATTGAGATACGTACCTGTCCCGCATTATGCGCTGGCGCACCCTGAATATTTGCACTGTTATATTATTAGGCGGCAGATGTGTTACGTGAGTGATAATTATCTCGGTATGTTGCGTAACGTCAGTTGTCAGTTTTACTGAATTTGGACTAATTAGAACATGGCTGACAATGTAATTTTCTCTATACGTAGAATTCCTCCCACCGACCCCTCTCCGCCCTGCTCATAATGAGGTACTTTACTCATATTAGTCATTTATACGACCATGCACGTAAACACTTTTCATGAAAATTTGAACAGACGTTTTTCCTCTAATGACTTGAATTAAGTAATATTACTCATTTTAACCAAGAAGATACTGCGTTAATCAACAATGCGATGTCGTAGGTACTTTATTTATCGGGTAATGTCGAATCATCGTATAATCGAAATATAAATCGCCTGAATCGTCAAATGTATGAATTTTTAAATTTTGCGGTATTTTACCATATCGATATTCAATCGATTTCGGCATTTCGATCTACTGACATTTATTTGCACCTGCTACCTAATTCGGGTTTATGACCAATATCAAAGCAGAATACTAGGGTCAGCAGTTAAATAACATATTCCATTCGAGGGAATGACGAAATTGCTCAGAGAGCATTTGGAACTTGCACTGGTTCTCTGTCGCACAGCGATTTGAAGAAATATTATTTAAAAAATATGACGGTTATGGCAAATTTCAGAAATCACTCAATATGATAAGTAAACGCAATATAAAGTATAATTTATTAATCAATTATCAGCATAATTTCAACTTTATGTTATATAATTGATTTGAATTAATCGAAACGATATTATTCGATGGTATAATCAGATTACAGTGTAATCGAACATCGATCAATAAATTATTCATTGTTAAATTAAATGTTAAGGAATTTCAGGATTTCTTTCACTATTAAAGCCTTTACGCCTATGTCAAGCTATTTTATTCTGAGAATCTAATGATATGCCCGTACAAGTTACTTGTCCACCTGGTGATCATAGTGGTACATGTTATCCTACTTTCCAGGGCGAATTTTAAAACAACTAATATGGCGCAGACTGCACTAACTGTGGGATCTTCTTCAACATCTGGACTCTTCGATTCATGAGAGAAGATATACCACTGCATGTATAATTTTGTACCCTTAAGTTCACTCTTTCTTTCACCCTGTCCATATTCGAATAGCCTTGATAACAAATGCCTGGAATTGATAAATTCGATTATTGAGGGATTAACGATTTTGTTAGACTATCATCAGGGAAGTCAAAGTTGTCGAAATAATAATTTCTATGGATATTAATGTAAAATTATAATATTTCGTTACTTTGATAATATCCCCGTTTCCCAATTTTACAAAACACCCCGTACATAGATATCTTCTGTAGTAGTAGAAGGTACGGCTGCAGATATAGCATCAAACAGATTACAAGGGAATATCATCCCTCATCAGAAACGATCCTTCCTTTTTATTCGCTTAATTATATATTTTCCAAGGGCCCTCTAGTATATTTCCCCTACCGTCCTTTCCCCCATCCACCTACTCTGGACTTCCTTTACGGAAAATAACCCTAACGTCCCTTATAGCGCACGTTCGCTCCCTGCTTACAAACTGTGCTCTCATGTCCATTAAAAGGGTTAATATTTTCCACGAATATGTAAATATACGCTTGAAAATGTATTTAGCGTTTGATACGCATGATAATTATATGAATTTCATATTACTTTGAGATATCCTTATTAATTCTATCTCTTTACAAATATTGTAAAGCAGGATTACAGAATTACCCCCTCGACTTATTTACACTACTTACTACTGACAAATAACTTGAAATTGCTTGCGCTACTGTACCTATATTTCAATCATTTAATAAGATGCTAATACGTTTGCTATCGATATCAATAAATTTCGTAAATATTTTCATTGTGACGAAAAATATTGCGAAACTTGATATCTCCATTGTAAACCATTTATAAAACACTGATTGTTACCCATCAATAAAGAATAAAATATTCGTATAATAATATGTAACCATGGGACATAAATCATATCATTAGAGTTACTGAAATCAAGCAAGACATAAGATATAAGATTGCGCTATAATTATTCAAAAATATTCCATGTCAAATCATCGACGTGTACAACTGATCTGAGAGACGATTTATATTATACAGGTTGTAAAAAGGAATTGTTATTTTAATTAAGGGTGGGATTAATTAAACAGGGGAAACAGGCTGGACAGTGGTTTAGTATCCCTGTTGGTCTTTCATTTAACGAACCATTGCGAAAAGGACGTTGAGGTAGGACGAAAATACTTACTGTACCAACGGGTACGGATAAGGGATAGAACGGATGGAAAGGATGACGCAGGGTCAAGACACGTTAGCTAGTATAACCAAAGGGACCAAAACGACCGGGACGGTCAGGTCGACCCGGACGAAATCAACGCTCTCAGCGGTCAGAAATGGAGCTCTAAACTAGGAGTGCCTGAAACTCATAGTACCAACAGATTCAGATATCCCAGCTACCGACCTGCCCTTCGTTTATACTGTTTAATGATACAACTTGTATGAAAATGGCTGACTGGGCTACACAACGTTTGCTTTAGCCTCTCGTGATTATTGTTTGCTGATTGGTCCTTGTAATCATAACCTTCCTCGCTAACATTATTCCAATTCTACTTGACTTAGGACGGGTTATAAAATTATAGGGTTAATTACTGGTTTGCAGTGAAGATTCGAGATTTAAGATTAACAGTTTTAGGTTACCTTTTATTTCTTCACTGGACATGGAAATAAACGTGAGCTTAATCGAATTTTCTGTATATTTTCTTTTTTACAAATATCTACTATTGTATGTAACAAAACTGGTGACTAGTGCAGGCTCAATGAATTTTCGAGGCAACTCGTTCGATTAGACTGACTTTTACAGTTGTTCACTGTGGTAGAAAAAACGATTGGATTCTTTCGCTGTGGGATAACGTAGAATGGAAACCAGTTAACGTATTTTTGTAAAAAAAATTTGAGTTTCCGCAACGAGTAACGGCATGAATGGGACGGAAAATACGGTTGATGTATTCGATTAAAAAATAGTGTGAATCCGATGGTAAAGAAGAACCTTCCTGATGGAATTAATGTTTATGAAAACATTATAGGAAAGAAAAAGCTGTAGAAGATTTCATAGAAGACTATTGGAATTATAAATTTGCATGTGACGCTTTCAAAAAAGACAAATTCCACATCGACACTCAAAGCGTACCGAACAGACGAAACAAAGATCGCTGAGTCGAAGTTAATTCAACTATTTTATGCCTGAATCAATCACACGACGAACGCGTCGTAGTCAGAATGATATATTTCGAAATGTCCGCTCAAATGACGACGCTTTCATTGACGGTGATGCACATTGTACCCGTTTGATTGCGGTCGACGAATTCTTTTTTTTTTTTCCGGCCACATGCATTCGATTATTTTGCGACAGTCGCTACGTTTCGCACAACGACGAATACGGTAGAAATAGTCAAAAATCCCATAGGTTGGATATGCCTTTTATGTAAAAATTTTATTTTTTTTCTAGGCGATGTTTGAATTTTTTTAAAAACATTATACAATAGCTCAATGACGCATTTATAGTGAAATTATAATATTTTAAGCTATATTGAAATTTTGATCGGCTGTATGAATGAGCCATGTCCATGCGATAAATTATGTATCTTTGGGATTCACGCGATTTTTTCTAAATTTTAAAAATAATGAAATATTTTCTGTGTTCTGTAAACACTCTGATCGTAGATCTAGTGGATTACTGGAACTACTGCGCTACATGCAATCTCTTTTTGATGAGGAATTCACTCTGTGAAATTGTCTATAGTACACTAAGGGGATTTATGTTTCATGGATAGGACTACTGAAGGTAGAAGCCAATAACGGTAACCATTCTCTGAGAAAGTACAGCGTAGAAAGAAATCAATCAGAAATCAAGGAATAAAAGTACGACTCTTCCCATAGTGCTCCTATTGAGAGAATTCAATTACTTGTGCTTTCGACGCGAGACGTCTCGACGACTATCGACGCACTGCTATAAGCATGACTTTTTCTCTCCCTTGGGATAAATTCTTAAACATTTAATTTCTTTTCCAAGAATTGTAGGAATATCGTGAAATTATAATTTCCTGCTATAACAGCATGGAACGTGTCATAGTGTTATATACGAAGAGTGTACAAAAAAATTTATAAATAAAAGTAAATCAAAAGAAAATATACAGTAGCATTGCCATTGCAAAAACTTAATTCTATATTTTCACCATTTTAAAAGGGTGGAAGGTAAGGTGATGGACATCTGCAAATATTTCTGCCATTCTCACAGCCAGATCTTGATAGTTTCTATAAACTCTTCTAAAATTCTGTGTATAATAATTATTCTGCACACTTCCTGTCGTAATATATTTTCCACTCTAAATGTATATAAGAATAATTTGCACTATCATAAATATTTTATATACCTGGAATAAAAACGGAATAAGGAAATGCTCAGTCCAACGAATGAGCAAAAAACTTTCACATTAAAATTCCTAATTGTAATCTAATATTCCAGGACTTGTGTACTGTCCCTTCGTATCTTCCATAAGAAATAGTTGTCCTTTGATACTTTAAAAATATTCCGAATTCATTTTCCATCGAGTTACTTACATCCTGAGGATCACGCAGGCTGTGCAAATACAATAAATTTCGACCACCTTGGAGAATACATTCAATATTTTCTCTGGTAGAGAGAGAGCCGACAGGATTTCAGGCACTTCAAATATTCTACGTGTTTTAAGGCGACTCAAGTAGACCTATATACGTATGATAACGCGAAGGTATGTAAAGGTACAATGGATGTAAAAAAAAAACCAGTCACGTATAATCGTGCGAATGTTTGAATACGCGCGAAAAATAAGGAGTGTAAGTCCTTATGGGGGAATTTTACTTTTGCATATGAAACTCGTATATTCAGACACACTCGTCCCTTTATATATAAATGTATACTCGAATCACAACAAAGAGCCAGTCGAATTGAATGAACAAGTTTGTAGGTTAGCAACTACTGGGTGAACGACCGTTTACGGGATGGGGTAGTCTCCAAAGTCTGATTTGAAGATTGACTACAAGTTGAAGATTGAACGGCTGCTTAACCTTTGAGTCACCTTGCCTTAAACAAATGACGTATCTCTCTTCCGTTGGTAACAAATTTCTGTTCTAACGGAAAATTACCAGGAAACCTTAGGCAGAAAAAATTGCGTCATGATGATAAAGTGGTCCCGATGGTCCTCATAAACCCTAATAGAAATTTTCTTCTGTGTGTCCAGGGCCTATCTAGGTCCCCACCGCAGTAGTACAGGCTTAGCTAGGTCCTGGACAGGCCTTTGATTTTTATAATGCAATTGCTGCTACAGAATGCGCCACTACTGCGCCACATTGTTTATTTAGAACGATTAAAGAAGATATGATACCGACATTTGTGGGTAGCTAGCTACTTGCGAATAAGGAGGTTCGTGATACGTGATGAATATGTACCATGTGTTTCAAAATTGAATGTCATTTCTTAATAACCCCTATGCCTACCTACACAATTTTGTAATACCTAACCAAACTCTTCTAACAAAAGTAACGTCGAAGTATGATTTTTATACACAGGCGCTTATGGCACAGTCAATTTGAACCACGGTTTTTATGACTGTCATATGATAGAGATAACTTGTGCTAGGAATGTTGAGAATTGCATCCATTTCACGATATATTAATGCCATTGACTATTCGAAATAAACAAGAGGATTATTTCGTGAGACACTGAGACAAGAGGCTCCCGTTTTAAATCATTATGAAGAAGGAGATATGTATCTACTAACATAACCTGACAACCTCAGTACTCCATTAAAGATTCATAATTATATGATTTGAATTTTGGATAATTAACATTATAATGAATCTCGCTCTCTATAAGTTAAATCTGCTACCGATAAAGTCTTATATATATTATCACGTGAGCGAATACCCCCACTTTAATCAGAAGTCTAGACGAGACGAACAAACGGTAGCTCGTCCTATTTCGTGTCTGGTTTCCAAGCAGATGTTAAGTAATGTCCTATAGCAGCATGAAATTAATATTGCGTTATATTAAGACTGTACTATGCTCCATACAATAACAAAGAAGATAACGTCGGAGAAAAACAAAGGTGGTGGTCTATACAGCATATGAAAACTATTTTCCATGTGAAAAGCATATTATTACACTACAGTGGAGATTTCACAAGAACGAGTGACAAAAAGAAATCAATATTCCAAAAGGACAATCAGTGTTAGGATGGGTAGGTTCTATAAGAAAGGCAGCGAATAATATATCAATAATATTGTTAGTATTATATACTTAAATTTGTTAAATATCTCAAATAGTGTAATTCAGCGAGAACTACTTTCACGGGAACGCGAATAGACAAAATCCAGAAACAGGAGTCCGGAACATATGATCGAGAGCGAAACGGGAAACCCGACGCCCATGGCTATCGGACTATTCGAAATCTCAGCACCAAGTAATAAAATCCATGCGACTCACCAGAGCAGGCACAGCTTATCCGCAGGAACGAAGAACTCTCCTAGGGTCATCCCTCAGGTAACAGGCCACCACGGCACCAGGATGCACTCCGAAAACACGCGCCAAACCACTTTCGATATCTTCGATTTTGCGAGAAACTGCGCGGAATCACTACACGATAACGCGGACTATATACACGAGCGAGAGCCTAACGTGCCGCCTAGGCAAACACGGGTAGAAAAACTCTAATCACGGTAGCGCGAGCCGGCCTAAGATACCTCGCCGGTATCCCGAGTCAGACTGACTTGACAAAATTGACAACAGCCAATTTCGGGAACAAATCAATCTGATTGGTCGAGATCCTTTATCCGATAACTACAGCGCACTTACCCGAGTCGTCCCCTCAACTATAGCGAGAGCATCGTTTCCCTAATCGGTAACGGAACAACCTCGGGTGCTGACCCGCGTTGCGGCAAGCCGTGGAAACACGTGACTCTACTTTTGCACATTTGTATGACGTCACGCCTTAAGGATGTTCAACAGTTTGCTACGTTGAAATGAAAATATTCCCTGTACAATTTTCGCTACAATATTCAAAATGAGTGCCACTGGCGCACATTGGGACTAGCCGTACTACTACTAGCGCTCGCAGTGGCGAGGGGCTGAAGTTTTAGGTGAAGAAAATCAGCGCGTTGACAGCTTCGCATGTTCGCACTAAAAAATTTCGAATTTCGCTATACAGCAGCAATTCTCAGTGCTACGGCGTGAAATTTAGACCTGTAAAGCTTTCCTTGCGTGCCCCTTTTTTCGATTTCCGTCGGTGGTTCTGTGCAACAGTGTGATAAGTGTTGGGATAGGTGCCAGCAAAAGTATTGTGTCATGACGCCATGACACATCCGTAGGCTGTCACTGCTGATATTCAGGTATTTTTTATATATTTTCTAAGCAATGATTCAAAAAATGGTGTCCGCAGAGAAAGTTCAATTATCAGAAGGCATCAATTTTGTGTAATCGATCTATTGACAGTGCTTTCTGTACAGAGATTTTTGGGTGCAAAGTTGCCTCGCTTCGAGCTCTCATACGTGTGACAGATTCACACATAGAAAATGCCGTTCCATTCCCCATTATCATTATATACTTACCGTAATCCAGTGTTTTTGGATTGGAAGGGTTGTATTGCTTACAACTCTTACCTTTTCTTCAAACTATGAAATTTCATCTTTTCCAACATGATCAAGGATTTCCAATGGGTTTTCATTACAAGCTTGTAAAATTGCTTTATTATGATATTCAGTAAAATAATTGTTGCATCCCATTTTTACGTTTTTTAAAGGCTTCGTTTCGGCATTAGAATTAAGATACGAGTATCGTGTGTCTATAGATTAATAGACTATAGATATACATATCGTGTATCTTAACTCTCATCTGTCTGGGGCAGAAATGTAGCTAAAGTTTTGTTACTCAAGTACGGTCTAAGTGATGTGGAAAATATGAACAGAATTTGAAAGCCAGAAGAAACAGAAGCACTGAGCGATGGGGATGATGGGACAAGAATGGGCTTTCCAACAAGGGAATTCTATTGTAATATGCCGCGAATAATTTGCAGTAATTTCTCACTCCTAATGTGAACGTAGTAAAATAACAATATGATCATTACCGCACTGCAATATGATTTTTCGAATCGACAGTACCACATGAAGAGTTAATAAGAAATAATACGGGGTGTGAACAAAAAATTCGTGCATTAAATTCACCAAAAATGTATTTTTAATCATGCATGAACTGTTTGTTCGCGCCACGTATATTCTAGTAGTTCTAAATCGACCAAGTCGGTTCATGTCTGTGAAGGTGCTGTGGCGTCGTCTCTGGATTGTGTTTGACTGACCGACAAATTACTAAAGCAAGAGTGCTTCCATAGTGTATTTTGAGGAAATCTGAATGCTATTGTCAGATATGCTGTGACGGGTAACAAAAGGTAGTTCTGGTAATTGCTCCTGCTAGGAGCTAAAGTTGAAGACCTGGAGAAAAAAAGCGACAGTATCGCATGAAGAGTTAATAAGAAATAATACGTGTTGTCAACAAAAAGTTCGTCCATTTAATTCACCAAAACTATATTTTTTAATTGTGTTTGAACTTTTTGTCCACGCCACGTATATTTTTATTGTTTTAAGTCGATATTCTGACATCTCATCGACTATAGTCGATGGTTCTATACATCTAGACTGGACTTGACATATCATAGAACATAATAGATGGGATGTCAATATATTGATGATGAACTAAGGGTAGTACAAAAATGTCAGAATTCGTTGCCATGGCGTTACCAGAATCTAGATATCGGATAGATCATAACTATAATTCTCTGTGAAAATGGGCATGATAAATGACGTTACGCTATAGTAATACGACTGGCAAGTAATAATACCTATTGATTGGGTATCATGGTTCCCATGGTAATTGTAGATTATAATCTGTCTAATAAACTACGAACAGGTCAAGTATCTTAATAAGATTATTGAATTAGCATTGAATTCCATTGTTATTCTATTGAATCATTATTATTATTTAACATAGTATTAATATCTATTGTTATTACGTTGAATTATAAATAGTTAACAATGCTTGTTTTAATTATTGTAATAACTTACGATTGGCCTATTTGGCCATTTTTGTATGATGTCAATACTTTTTTACCTGCAGCACAATATGCACCAAATTATAATATATTATTGTGTCATCTAACTGTTTGTTATACTTGGCATATTTCTCTTTTTACTCAGTTTCTTCCCTGAAATATACATATGCATACATGATGGAATATTGCAAAGTTCTAGAAACGTCACTTTATTATAATTACATGTGACAGGATGGAATGTACTTAGGATATTACCCCAGTACGCTATCTCCAAGATATTTCCAGTCTGATGTTTTTCTTCGTTCGTTCTGTTTTTATCTCATCAATAACTTTGAGCGTCGCCGCAAAACTTTCTCTAGGAATATCCGAGAATAAAAGCTAAGGAGGAACAGCCCGATGTTCAAAGAACTTGCGCAAACTAACGATTCAGTTATTTTTTTTTATTTATTTCAGTCATTTTTATTTATCTAATATAAATCATTCAATCAGATACAAAAAAAAGATTTTAGCATGGTGTTATAGCTATGGATGACAACAATACAAGTAGAGGTAGAGAGTAATAAAATTCTATGAAAAAGAAAAGGCTATATTTTGTTAGTCGACAGTGTTATGTATGAGCCAAATATTTTTTCAGAACCATTGTATCCCTAAAGCCAGTATTGATGGAATAGATAACAATAGATTGGGTAGCCTACACAATAGTAGTGGTACCGTGTACGGATGGCTTATGTCGCAATGAGAAGGAATGCAACTCGTTCAATAGCAAGAAGTAGGTAAGTTGTAAGGTAAAGGTGGAGAAATGGTGCAAGGGATGGTTCCGAATGGTACCTCTATCAAATTCTACTTTGCGACGTCTGGAAAAGTTAATTTAACGGCCTCGCAATTCAGAAGCCAAAGTGGGCGAACTTCTGATAGTGCACAATGTGCCCACCCGATATACCGTCTCTCTTTCCTATAGTAACGTTACTTTTATAGCGGCGGAGAAGGCGAGTGAAAAAGGGGGAAATAGACGGTACATTCAAGTGATGGTACACCGAAGTCGATAGTGTCTCCATTCATTTAATTGAGCGCGAAAGTTCTTCAAGTGATTTTTGCGAATTTCATTTTTACTGGTATAAACTTTCTTTAGATCCTTTTAAATTCTTTCCACTAATATTATATTGCGCTATACCTTTATTCGAATAAATACGATTCTTTGTGGATAATTTTATCCTTGTTGTATTAAAAAAAATATATCGGATTAAAAAAAGTATATTTTTATACAAGATGATGCGAGTCATGCATACGTATCTTTTATATTCGCCATCGCGAATTTTAATATTAATTTCATGCATGCATTCTTTTGAAATCGAAAGTGCTGGATGTATATGACTCTTAGTGTTTCTTCTAAATTTGGAATATGATTCTATCTGTTTGAATTTTACGCAGAGGTTTGTCTAGTATTTTGGATATAGACACTCGAAATCTCAACCCTATCAATTGCATACAATTCGTAGGTCTTATTAGAGGTGTGCAAAAGTTCTCAGCATTTTTTTAGTAGATATCTTTATTATTACGAAGCCGAGAACTTTTGCACAGCCCTAACATATTGTATATTTCATGTGGTCATACGTGATATATTAAAATACATTTATTCATATTAATGTTTAATCTTGATTATTAATCTCTATTTAGATATGAGAAAATATTTATATTCGAAATTAATTTTATTGAACCAAATTTTCTGATAAGATAAACGTTCTCGTAAACTTCGATATTATTTTCAGTCTATTTATACGAGCAAAAATTTCCTGATCGCAACTGCCTGTCTCTTTCTCCGTATTCGGATTTAATTAGAAAGTTTCGCGAAGCTGCATAGTATTGACCAGTGAGTTAATAAATAATATTTGTTTACATGGACGAACTACTTTGTTTCCCTGAAAATTAAGGACTCAAACAAAAATATACTTTAAAGCTATAGGTTTGTTTGGGTCTTCAATCTTTGTAACGACGTTTCTGTCGATTCCAAATAAATGGCATCCTGGTGTTTTACGGCTTACGCTGTACGATCTGTCAATCAAAAAAAAACACCGCAATG
Source organism: Hartigia nigra (assembly GCA_031001745.1). NCBI lineage: Eukaryota > Metazoa > Arthropoda > Insecta > Hymenoptera > Cephidae > Hartigia > Hartigia nigra. The sequence continues at coordinate 18,113 of JARPRG010000345.1, read as the reverse complement.
GACGCCGAGTGTACTCGAAATTATACCGTATGAATGTCACCGAATAATATTCAGATTAACTTTTTTCCGTAAAGGCGTAAATCAGGAGACAATTAAAGAACTGAAAAGATCCAGAAGCACAAAAATCTATTAAAGGATCTACAAAATTAAAACAAATTCAACGTAACGTTTTGAAAGTTCACGAATAAAATGTATCACGTATCGTTAATATCGGACTTAACGAATTTTTGAATATCTTATTAAACAAGACATAAATAGCGTCGTTTACAAAAAGTCTCAACGTCCTTAAAATCCCCGGGAAAAACGATCTCGGATAAAAATTCTTTGTGCATCATTCTTGCCCTTAGAAACCATTAGAATGATGTTTTGAACTTTTTCCCGTATCTTTACGATCTATATTCAGGTGTTTGATTTCTACACACATTTTTACGATAGCTTCATTATTCCCTGACGGAAACTCGTCGTCCCGGTACTACCAATGGCGCAAAAGAGGAAAAAGAAGGGATCTGGTAGCAGGTTGTTCCACTTATTTTTTTGAATGCCACCAGGAAGTATTCGAAGTGCTGACGCAACATTTCACTTAGTAGCTTTATAAGCTGACTCCCCGGATTTTCTTTTCTTCTCTTTCACTTATAGCTTCCTTTTCTTACTCCCCTTACTCGTAACTCCTCTCGTACACGCAAAGATTGAGGAAGAGTTGGTAAAGGTTACCGCGCTACTCCGGAATCTAGTACGAATATGAAATTCGTAAAGCATATGACGAGGACACCATAGAGACGTAAGATTATCATACCAACGTACTAAAATACCAATTGAAGTTGGATGCAGAAATCAAGTAGACTGTGGCCAACTTCAGTCTCCTTTAACTGTATGTATGTGGCTAGGTGCATAAGTATATCAAGAAAAATGCTTCGAGTTAAGAAAATGAAAGACCGAGACTTGCAGAAAACTTGTCAGCAGGCAGATCACGTAGCCGCGGGCGCAAGCGCAAATTTATGTTTCCCGACACGTGTACACCCAACTTGACACAAATTTGACAGACCGTCATTTTCAGATAACCAACATGCCGACAAACCCACAGCATCGTTTCGTTTCATGTTGTCACTTCGTTATCGAACGCGGTAACAAGGTTAGTTTCCAACGTCGTCCTATAACCGGTATCCCTGTCCGGAGAGGAAGAAAAAGAGGAAGCTTCTTTTTAAGATAACAGTTTCATATTTTATACATCGTCTCTTAGACATTTATATCAAAAAAAAATATCAACAACAAATCGATTTCAATATTATTAATTTTCTATTATTTAATCCATTTTCATTTTATTTCAAAATTTATCAAGTGCACTGTCGAATATGATGTTTTTTAATATTTAAACAATCTTGGGTATCTGTTAAACAGGAAATAGGGATAAATTAAAAAAATTAATAACCCTAACTCTGCTGCATGTTTTACAAGGCCTGGTAAAGTTCCACGAGGAAGCGTACGAGAGTCCAGCGATATTTGTAAAATACTCGTCCACTGGGAGAGAACCGTTAAAAGGGACGACGAAGTGAAGAAGAAAGAAAATAAAAAAGAAAAAATAGAGAGAAACGAGTGAAAGGAGCGTGATAGCATAACATTCTAGAACGGCTAGCATAAACCCCGTAATAAAGAGTTCTCGGGCAGGTGGATCCACGTAGGAGTAGTTATCCCGTATATTTAGCCGCCCACTAACCTACCCCTTCTTCCTCTCTTCGATGTGCAAAATCTCGGACAATGGTCCTCGGGAGTCATATAGAACACATTCCTAAGGGACCAGCAAGAACCTTTGAAAGTCGTCTCTTTTCAAGACGCGATCGTTTTCACACTACTTTATAATGCTCAGCAATGGTCACAGGCTGTCTAACACGCCTGAACTCTCCACACTCTTTTCTCACCCCCCACATACGACCCTTCCTCCGCTTTGATACGTTCTATACGGCCATCACACTCGCGAGATATTCCGAGTTATGACGTATTTTATTGCTTACAAGTTTCAAAATGAAAAATAAGCATAGGACGAGATTTAACGATGAGTTTTACGGTAGCTTTACAGCACAGGATACGAAGCGCAATAATAACATATTTGTACAAAACGTTGCTCAATAAAACTGTCTTTCTTTTCGATTTCTCTTAACCCCATTCCCTCTGGGTATCGTTCATCCCATTATATCTCATCCCCCATTACGATCAACTCGGCTTCATCCCCGTATAAAACCTTTCTCTTACCGTTCAATGCTTTGAAACACTGCTTGCAACTGGGAAGGATCACAGCTTTGCACGGATTTACCGTCTTATGAGAGCCCAGTGCAAATGCGCGTAGCAGCCTCTTTCGGGGATTATTGCTGTACTAAACTACTGCTGCCTATATATATGTATAGGACAGGAAATGGATACGGTCGTCAATGGGATCGTTAGTATCGTGTTCGATTGAACGTAGTCCTCGTAAAATCATAAGAACTTTTAACGGAGATTAGCAAATAATTCAGCGTGACACCTCCCATGAAGGCTTTAGGTCGTGGAAAGATTTAAGGCTTAAACTGTGCAAATTGATATTCACTCCATTGCCAATATTAGCTATTGTGAGCTGTGGATCAGATGAGTGAATAAAAATGAGTGTTAGGAAAAAAAAATATTTTAAAAGAACCAGTAAGAAAGGGGAATTTGGTATGTAGACATGTGGTGAGCTAGAGCATAGATCAAGCTGACTGGCACGTGTTATAGTGAACAATGGAAATGGGAGACATAGAAAGGAATGTCAGATAATGAGTATTATAATGTAATGACTAATATAAATTAAAAGAAGTATTCTGATAATGAGCGTGGTGAGAAGTTAAAGCGTTTGTAATTGTATCGTAATATTCAAAGCTCGGAATTTAGGGGTTGGTAGGGTAAAACAGGTCCCTTCACGAAATAATACAGTCGGAGCAATTACAAAAATATATTATGATTGGTTCACTTATGTAAAAGAATATCTGTTTTTTTTTTTCAATAAAAATATTATGATTGGGTTATACTATAATTATACCATGTGAGTAATCTAGTTTGAACATATACAAGTATGATCTGGCAAATTTGGAAGGAAGAGCGATAAGATATATATACATAGACTTCGAAAATATTAATTGAAAATTTTTATGAGTAAGCAAACGATACATCGCGCCTTTGTGTCGGTATGGGTCTAATTTGTTGGAAGAGATTTTTGTACAACGAAGTAATCTTGGATCCTCTGCAAAAAGGTAATTGGCCACGGAGCCGAGATAAGCTGCAATTTGGGTATAACAACAGTATCTGGCCTGGTCCAATCTTCCCTCTTTCGTAAAGGGACTACGACATAGTCATGGATACGCTTAACTTTAACCCAGTTTCCGCATCAATCGTGATCTTGTCTGGAATCGTCCGTTAACCTTGAATTCCGAAATTTTAATTATGTAAAATTATAAAATCACATAGTAGCGATTGCAGTGTATTCCTAGAAATTATTTTAAAACGGTCAGGACATATGTATTAAAAATTGCCTTGGGATGATTTACAAACTATTAGAATAACTTTACATTTTCATAATGATTAAAAAAAAAATTGTTTTATTTATAATTAAACTTTGGCACTTATCGCTTCTATATACTGTATATCAACTTCTGCGTATTTTACGTAAAAGAAAATTCATATCTGCTAAACAAAGTAGTAACTTTCTAATTGGAAAAGAAATGCAATTAGATTCGAGGGATACGATGTAAATGCGATGTAGATGATAGTAATAGTGTCGTCATGGTATCTCTATCGGTCTAAATCGATTATCGATAGAGAATCGTACCGAAGGAAAGATTCAGATTGAGAGTAAGAGATATAGACACAATGGCTGCAGAATGGAAGTGGGCACTGAGAAACTTCACCGATAATTGAGACAGCCAGATTTCGAAAAGTTTTGAGTGACAACCCTGACGATCTGGAGAGGGCGATGGCGTAGCAGGAGAAACTTGTTCGAAACTCGTACCGCTACGTGGATCTCTATGCTTCCAGTAAAGATGAGTTCTTGGACAACTTTAACCTTCCACAAAACCCGTCCACTGGCGTTTCATCCTCCATATCCCTCGATTTCCATTCTACTTTATATTCCATGCAAACTGGAATAGACGAAATGTTTTCGATGGAATTTCCGAAACTTATCGAAGACGACTAAGCAATCGTTCGTTTTAAACAGACTCTTGCAAAAATAAATCAGACATTTTTCTACGCTGTGGAGCTAAAAAAATTAAATTTCAATTTTCGCTTTTGGGAAATTTTTAATCTTACATAAAATAAACTCTATGGTCGTACCTACGGTAGATAGAAGCCGATATCTAAACAATACAACTTGTACAGACCAGTCAGAAATTCGCTTCTTTAGGAATTTCCACGCTACGTAACATACAGATGACTTGCGTCCTGGTTTCAAACTCACGTCTTTCCTAGACGTTCGTTTATAGCACGAGAGAGTTTGACTGAGGTTTGCCAAAAGCGTTTCAAGCGATTTTCAATTATAGATAATTAGTCCATTACTGGCTCGTCATAGACCTTGTTTACCTGTGCGGTGAGACGTCGGGACCAGGTATCAATACGTTGCACTGGGCGCTATCAACGTCTTTCCACTTATGGGAATTGCGAACTTAACCTTAAAACTGTGAACCTTCCTAGTCGACACAAGAGCTATGAACTGGGGCAAAACTGTACTCCACCACCTATACTATATATTTATAATAATATTACCTAATAAAAAGTAGAGTACGTAGTCGCCCAGATGTACAGTTCTGCAACATTTTTTCATTAATTCGCTTAGGTATCTTCATACCCCTAATACAGAGTTTAGGGTTAAAGTAACAATCTTCAATTTTTTCGATTTTACCTTGAGTGAAAGATGATATTTGAATTACAAATTAGTACTTGATGACTATGTCTTCCTGAGTCGAAATCCTGGGCCTAAAATTTCCGCCTATATTTTCAAACTCAGAGAATAGTTTAAGGAGTACCAGCTAAAAGCAAGAGATGCTTAACTGAAATACGTCCACTAGTCTACTCTCAGCCTCGTAGTCGCTTTTATATCCCTTCTTCTACTTTTAGGCCGATTTCCACTTAGGCTCTACTGGCTCAACCTACTCTTAAAAGCCTAAATTCCACCTCAATTCAGTCTTCTTAGTCTATCTAGATGATTTGATAGGTTTATTCACTTTTTGGCAGTAATATGATTATATTACTTCAGCACTGCATCTGTTCTCGATCGGAGGTTAGCAAGGTTAGAGATAGACTAGTGTTGAACTATTTTGCGACAAATGAGTGCAAAAGTAGAAAATAGACCCATACCGAATTCTTTTGCTGTAGAGACTATAGAAGTCGAAAATAGACTGACTAAATATAGGCTAGATGTAATGTTAATTGAAAATAAGGCTGAAGAGGTAGAAACGAGGATGACATTTCGGCGGTGTATAAACTACATCAAATTAATAAAGGTTATGATGACTAATAGTAGGCCGAGGATTTTGACTTAGGCAATCACTTTAAAAAGAATTAATCGGACAAAAATTAGGTTAGGTGGTTGCCTGACATCATGTCAGGTCCAGATCAAGTATCAATACCGCATGCTTGATCAGTCTAGCCGAATGAGGTCTTGACTCGGCCCGGTTATACATGGAATATCCAAGCCCGAGCAGAAATTTAATTAGGCTGGAGTTTGAATAATGAAAATAAAAATGAACGCTTTTAAGGGTAAATTTATTATTCTAAAAAAATTGTCAACTAATTATTAGTAAACGACAATTGTATATTAGTTCTTATTAACAATTGAAAGATTCTGCATATGTACAAGCTACACTATAAACTACACGTACTTAATATATGTACACAATATCATTACGAGTTTGCGTAAGATTCTTCGAAGAATCGATACGTCACAGATGAATCAATTGAATTTCTGTAAAACAAAAGTTTTATATCTTTGTTAAAATAACGTAAGTCGAAGTCATGTGAACGCATGCAGGCATGGCTTGGGCATATGGATTTTGTAAAATGGCGATCATAGTGGTCCAACATTCCAAAAGTTTATAAATAAAATTGTAAAAGTTGTAATAAAAATGTATTAACGATATAAGTACAGAAATACAATTTAAATATCACAATGTTTATGATATGATTTAACCATTTATTTTTATTCCAAAGAAACTATTATAGGTAATTTCTGATCAGTTTAATCAAGTTGCTCAAAATTAACAAAATGTTACTCTTTATGTCCAGCTTTATTAATAAACGTTTATGCCAAACTTTCATTAAACTTTATAACTAACGAAAGTTTAGTTTGTATGCTGTTGAATTATGTATCGTTACGCAATTTATTTTTGAAAGTTTCCAGCCGAAATATAATTTTGACCAAACGTATCGTAACGACTTTAGACGAGTTAGTCCGTCTATTTGATTCCTACGGCAGACTTACCTTCAGGTGATGCAAAATTCCTGAATTGAAAATTTTCCATTTCATATCTACTATTTTGTTTCCTGTTCTTGTGCTATATGAGTTGTGACATAAATCCAACAAGCGATTTTAGTTACTCTTATAACATGTATACACATGTGATTTTAGTTACTCTTATAACATGTGTCAACATGTGATTTTATGTAAAACTTTCCTATTTTATTTTGGGGAAACAAACACCCCCTCCCCCACCCTCTTTTAATTAACATCCAGGCTTCCACGATTGAGTTTCTAAAAATTTTGTTTTCATATCCCTAACATCATTAACTTTAAAAATAAAACATTCCATAAATTACCTTTTAAAAGATGCGTTATTTTCGAACATAGCACTGATGGGATTTACACCCCCTTAAGTCTACCTCCAGTCTTACAAACATCCTGATACTGTGCACGAATCTCTTTCAATTTAATAGCAATCCTTTCCAAATAGCTGAAGAAATATCGCGTAACTCAAATCAAAAGTGCATATGGACCAAAAAGTTTGGTTTCGCAGCAAACGAGTGTATAAAAATCAAATTGCAATGAAAAATAATATAAAAGTAAAAAAGCGTATCTTCAAGGCTCATACATCTTTTCAGTATCGATCATTTTCCGACTAATACATGATTAGTTGGACAAAGCTGTAAAAGCAGTTTTTAATTAAATTATCACACGTTCCGCAGACCTAAAATTCACATGTTACAAGCGGGACAATGGGTAATATACTCCATATGGTCGTCCTGTACCCCACTATGCGGTTCTAGGGTTGATACTCAATAAATAATAAAAGTTCGTTCACTGCAGCAGATTGTAGTAACGGGTTGTAGATTTTACTAACAGTGAGAATAATGGTTCAGCTTATTGGATCCGAAATGTGTATCAATGATATATCAAAGGAAGAAAATTTACCATCGTGGAACTGCAACGCCATGACAACGTTAAAAAATACTAGACACTACCCAATATTCCACAAGAGTATGGAAGCATGAATGCGCAAAAGAAAGTATCGGTCAAATGGGAATCGACCACACAGAACTTTCATCCCACGAGACAAAACCGGCGACACATTGGATAAAATACATGCTATATCCTACTGCCTAATATATGGAGTAGCAGGTTCTCTACGGTGTACTTTCCAACCCCAACCAGTATCACTTCTGTAATATACTGATTGTAGTACAAGTTATGGTCAACAACTGTGCTAGTTTCTAATGCTTATGATATACCACTCATTAGGCTTATTTATCTTCTATGATTAAAGATTATTTAGCAGGAATGTTTAATTAATTATTCCATATGAAATTTGTAGACGGGGTAAAACTGAGGAATATACATTTTATTGTTTTTGTCGTTATTTAGAAAAATTATATCTCATAACACTGGAAAAAGAGTTTAATATCATTCAGTAGCAATACTACGATTTAAAATAAATAACTGCTTTAAAAATAAAATATATATTGTACCTAAATACATGATTATCTAAATCTAGTAAGTCTACTTACTTTGTACAAAGTAAAAGCTCGTTTTTTCGTGTTCCGCATTTTCATTAATGTATAACTTTTTAAATTTGGGTAATCGAGTACATGACATGAAATCTCGTGATCACTAAAAAAAAAGGTGTAGAACTGTATACAATGAAATAGACAACTGGATCTCCAAATCATTCAGAAATGTTTACTGAATAACATAACAAATCAGTTGACCATATTTAAAAATTGTAAAGTTGTTACATTTCATTGTTCGTTGGTTGATACCACTATTATTTTTTGGAACACATAATTCCAACCCATCGAGTAATCGATAATACCATCCAGTGCATTGCAATTTCGAAAAGCAATTACCGAAGTACTACATAATAAATGATCAACGTTAGAAGCAAAGGTGGTTTAACGAGACCTGTCGCACAGCAATTTCCATACTATGATTTCTTGTCAAGAGTAGATTTTCAATCTCAAAGAAAACAATCTTGTTTATCAAAAAGGGCAAAAGTTGCTTTTTCAATATTTTTATTACCAGCTTCGATCTGTACAGTAAGCGCCAAATGCGTTTTTAACGAAATTTTGTAGTCGAGTCTCGATAGCTGCAGGACCTCCAGACAAAAAAACATGCAACGATCGAAATTGCTGCACGAATGGGACGACTATTGGTGCGTACATTGGTTCTTTTCAAATCGTCTGCTCACACACGAATAGAGCTCCCCTCCACATCTCCCCCTCTTACCCAGAAGAACCGACTGCTAAACAAACAAACAGCAGTAGACTGTCTCTGTTTTCCTACAATCCAGAGTCAAACTGGATTGTTCCGAATTTGGCTGCAATTATCAGGACTCCAACTATCGAAATCTGACTGTAGATCTTTAACGCAAATGGCCGACTGACACGTGTCTGCAGCAACAGTCAAATGTCATTTTAGATAGCATTCGCACATCCAATTATTGATCTTGACTTGATCCTCTATTCGCGTTCCTATAGACTTTTGAAATGGGTATATTGTTGGAACTCATGTTTGATAACTATCCTAGTAAGATTTCCATTAGTTTCAAGAGAAAGACTTCAGGTTAACAATATGAAGTTACAGCATCACGCGTTTTAGCAAACTTAGCCACAAAAGTTTATACTAAATTTGACTAATTTCTAACTGACTAAATTTGACATTAGGTTTTTATTTTTCGCGTTACTACAAGAATCAATTTTTTTTTAATTATTAATTTGTTAATTTACAATGAATTTGTGTGGTAAAAAAATTACTCATCTTAGCTATATATAGGAACAACAATAATTCCCAGTGTTATACCAGTGCTCTACCAAATAATATTTTGGTATTCATTATCAATAAATTGCATTAACAAAAACAGGGTCTTTAGGACACCCAGGAGGGTACTAGTTTACGAAAGCTCACGCGACTGCTGAAGGGTTAACGGGTTGATATTATCGTACCTGTACTGAAGTATCTTCTTCAGAAAGCCAAACCTTGCTCTATGATGTTGTTGGAAGATTATCATAATACAGCCAAGCCTCATCGCCCTTTATTATGCTGCTAATGTCCTTAGACGTCCCGTTTTCGAAGCGTTTCAGAATCTTTTTGCGCCACTTCACCTTCTCTTACTTTTACTCCTCAGTCATCAAGTGGCACATCAAAAACATAAAAACTTTTCTTACTCCCAGAGCATTGCACAAGATATCGCAGACAGACATTGCACTAATAATGTTTAATAAAATCAAATAAATTTTGTTTAAATATCCAAATTGATTTCATTCTGTGCACTCGTTTTATCTCAGTCAGAACATAAAAAATTGTCATTGTCTTCCTAATAAACGACAAATATTAAAAAAAAGGTACAACATAGTAAGGTTTATGTGTGAAACAAAACATTAGCATAAGATAAAAAAAACTTATGAGAACCAAAGATTTATCTTAATAACATTAAAACCTTTTTCGCTTAATTATTTTCTCAGACCTGCAGTGGTAATTTTCACTTGTAATAACGTTGTGATAATTTTTAAAAGAATTGTATACATATTATTATCTATTTTAATGTCTTCTAATTGAAAAGACTTTTTTGGTAGTAACGTTCGCTGAAAGTGAATGGAACTGTAGATGGGAGTGGCGATTCCGTTTTGTCCTACATGCGGTCTCGTGTGTAACGTCACACGAGATCACACCAAAGTCCGGAGTGATGTCGGTCCAAGCCGTCCAGGGGTAGCTTGGACTTCTTTTTTGTTTTATTGCGGAAGTCTGACGGCGGTCGCTTGATTGCGCTCCATTGCTCGCTTGCTTTCCCCGGTTAGGGTGTACGGTCGGTATACAGACGTTGGAGCCCAGTGTCGTATCCATGGGATAGGACGCCACGTAATTTCAGATTCTCCAGAAATACTCTGCCTTCCAATATCAACCCAAGGGACGAAAAAAAAAGAAGCGGAGCTATCCCGCAGACGGAATTCTCGAGAACCTGTAGAAAAAGATTTAACGAGTCGAAGTTTTATTTTTACTTTAACATTAAAATTATTGATGTCTAGTGGGAATGCATAAGTTTCATGCGCGTTAAATCCGCAAATTATCTTTTAAGAAATCGAGCTGTCCTTTCTACTTTTTTGGCCCGAGTAAAAATGGGCTGCCTCTTATTGAAATTCTTATAGGGATATTGAAAAACAGAGCCCTTTCCTATATACGGGCTGCTGGAAAGTAAATGGGAGCTGTGCGAGAGACTCAATATTCTTATTTATACGGACATATGGAAGGCAGCCTGCCAGAATGCAATGAAGCTGATAATATTGAGTGTGTAATTTACTTTTACGAGCCACCACTCGTGCAGCTTTCATTTTTCCGACTTCTATTCATTTCCACCGTTCCTCGTTCTACTTCCTTCATACACACTTTATCCGTATTTTTCTACCGTTCGATTTTCATTCATTTTCTACTTTACCTATCCCTACCACTCTATAACGTTTTCCTCTTCTCTGTATATTCTTTCACAAAACTCACTGATTTATCGATGACACTTCAGTTAAACTCAAACAATCATCGTGGCGGCTTATCGTGTTAAATACGAGTTACAAGTAAATTTTGATTTTATACTTGTCTGCAATTCGTATTGTTGAATGCTACATATCAAATATACACTTTGATAAAGAAAGACATGTTTACACTAGGAAATGGCAATATTCCGTAAAAGTGAATTAAAAGGAAATAAGAAAAATATTTTCATAGTATGTGACGTACTCCGCTTTCAACGTGCTGCATTTCAAAATACCTAGTGTTAGTGCGTAGAGCATTGATACGTTCAATGAATTCAGACCACTAGCATCTGTTGTCAAACATTATTTTCATTTTAGTGAGTAGTGTACAGTCTAGAGTAAATCATGTCGCGTACTTCTATAAAATATTAGAAATCAAAGCAAGAATTTCAATAAAATATTTTGCTTTGACAAAACAGGTTTCATGAACAAAGCATATTAAAGTACAAATAGCCTGAAGGAATTAACCTGCAAAATATTACTGTTTGCATTCTGTTACAATGTGGAAGGTATGAACCAGTTACGGCTAACAGAAAATAGTCAAAACGTAAATATTTATCAAATTTTTCATAGAAAAAATCGGCGCAAATTACATGAATAAATAGAAACTCGAATTATTAAAATGTTAATTAATCGACTCTTATGTGTTCGTTGTACCCTCGGTACCGCGATTCGCGTTTGAATGTACGAGGTTGTAAGTCCCGTTACTCTGTGCTTAGAGACGATGCGCTATCAGATACATCGCACGCCAACTCAATACTGTGCGGTTGGTTAAGGAAATATGTAAACACTGAATTTGTTACGATATATGGTATATTCACAGAATCGATCAAATACGGTTTACACGAAGATAATAAGTTACACGAATGTTTCTGATAATGTGAGCGAAAGTGAAGTATATTATAAAAAGAAAGATGTACTATTAGAATTAACTGGCCAAGAGCTGAGTTGCTGGCGATGTTGCTTCGTTGCCTTTTGCGTTTGGACTGCTCTTCGTGTTTTTTTACGAGAGCTTTCTCCAAAGGAGGGGACGCGATACTTCTATTGTTAAAAACTATTATATGGTCATACAGAAAGAAAGTGCAGGCTTAAATAGAGAAAGTTATATCTGTTCGCCAAACGTTAGAATATTGTATGGACTTAAAGCAAAGAAAGTAGAGTCTGATTGTCAAATGTTAAAAACAGCAAATTCATTTTTATAGCCCTCAGGTAGGAAACAGAGCCCTTGCCTAACGAGCGTCTTTGGGCGATGTGATATTCATGTGTAATTAAATAACTATCTAGATCAATATTGTTATTTAGTGATTGGAATTACGGATATATTATAATAGATTAATGCTGTATGCACGCAACAGTATTGATAATATGTCGGAGCTCTAGAGATCAAGACGCAAACATATTTTATTGTGCCTAAAAATATAAGCTACTCAAGATTTCAGACAAGTGTCTACACATCAAATCCAAGTTAACAAAAACTCTAATAAGCAATATTTCTTCGACGTCCACCGTGAAAGTATTTATGAAAGGATTTATGTAAATTTGAAGTCTCGTCAGTTGTTTTTAATTTATAATATTGACAAAATGGTTGAATCGAATTATCTATATGCTCTCCAAATAATAAACTTCAGCCTGTTGATTTAAACTCAACGCTTAAATCTGTTATGACGCAGCAGCATTAGTGATCCGCAATTAAGAGTACACATCAATAAAACAATCAAGGATACTTTTATGCTTATGACTTCTGAATGCTTAACTGCATGTGCAAGACGTTAAAATCTTCTATCACCTCTGAATGTGATACAGACACTATTATCTGTCTGAATAACCCGGAAGGCACAATAATTGTCACTATTCCGCTACATTACCTAAGAAGGAATTCAGTTGCGATTTAAACGTAATTTTATTTGTCCCAAGTTGAAAGCTTACTGCAATTGGTAATTCACCAGCACCATAAACTGGTGACGCACTGCATTTGCACTACAAAAGTATCCCTGAAAGACATTTCGTTCCTCATCGGTGACCTGGTGTCATGGATAGTCCACTTCATCACGTTCTAGTCCATCGACGATCCGACAGATACTTTTAAATTAATAAAGTAAACATCTACCTTCTTTAAACGTTAGATTTGAAATCTGTCATAGGCAAATCCAATGGGACTCAGAGATACGTCATAGAAGTTTGTGACATTACTAGATTGGCAATAATGGAATGGGAGTAGTTTATTGCGCTGCTGATCTAAGCGTAATTTGACAAATTTGCAATAATTTGATTAACTGTGTCTCATTCCTTTAGTAATAAAACTAAATAAAAATTATGCTTATATTCGGAACCTTTTTAGTTTTTCAGCGAGACTTTTTTTTGGATTATTTCATTCGTACTAAAAATGAAAAGATCAAAAGGGATTTATTTAGATTCAGTGCACAGAAAACAAAGAGCGCTCCGATATTATTGGACAGTGCGTTGATTGTATTCATAAAGAGAGAAATGGCTTTTGGCTTTCGTATGTACCAACTGTTTAACTATTTAATTACTCCATGTTCCATTGCAAAGATTATCAATGATATTGAAGGTTAAGCATTATTCAGATACAGAATCTCCCATACAATGATTATTACGAAACATTTTGAACGCTATACGTTGTCTCGATGATATAGATATAATAAATTAAAAACTATTATAGTAATGATATTTTGAGTTTAGTGATAAAAAACGAACTTACTATTCCAGCGAGATATGTGCCACCTGTGTATTATATTTATGCCTTTACCGTTAATAATGTACAC
>JARPRG010000344.1:167834-233854 GCA_031001745.1 Hartigia nigra | reverse complement strand
TATATAAAGTCCTTCGGATATAAATGCAAGTAATTCTTGCGTATTCATTTACTACAGTGCGTTAATACTTATTCCATTACCGTGATAATGCAGTATGCTAATGGATTAAAACGAACGCAGATATACGCAGTGGGTATAAAGCTATTACGCGTATGTTGATCCATTCATTCGACCGTATATGATCCAATTGATTCACAACGTACATAACCAGCAAGTAATTTCGTGAACCATGCTACATCCGTTCCAATTACCATATACATGCTGATTTAAGAGCACCGTACGTTTACACGACCATCTTGGTGTGATCACTATAAATTAAAAATTAACAAATCTCCATCTATTCAACGTGCTTGAACGCCCTGCATGTTAATATTTTGAAGACTCGTTAGTTCTAGAAAAAAATATCTGAGTGCAGTCGAGCAGAATATAACATAAAAAATCTTCAAGTGTTCTCGAATTTACATTGGGATCATTGTGTTTTGCTAATTGCAATAAATATGACTCAACTGTTTCAAGTACACTTATCTGTTATTTTGATAACGACTTTTATAGTGTCTGAATACATATATGCGTTTTAAAGTTTGTAAATGGGAAATACGAGATACGTCAATTCGATGATTATAACTGTTATATATATTTTGTAAGATCTGTATGTAAATTTTGTGAATCGTTACTGAAATACCGGTGTAAGACGTTCTGTTAATTCTTGATAATCACTGCTCGCATAGAATAGTCCTACACGGTCCATTAATCTTTACTCGTTCAACTTGGTGACTGAAACAAAGCATAAACATCGACTAAGGTGCTTCACCTGCTGCTTTATAGCCCGCGTCGAAGACGAATTACGAAAATCAATACCTGTTCTCACACGTGTAACAATAAACCTGTTAAATTCGATACACGTGGAAAACTAATGAAATGAAGTTACAAATATTTTCTACAACGTAGGCGACATTCTTTTACGTTTAACAAACGAACAGTGGTTAGGCCATATTTGACAAATTTAGTAATTCTAATAATTTTTATATAACACGACTGTATCTTGTATTTCGAGAAACTTAGTGGGCACATCTTAATTGACCGAGGCAAGGATCTAATTGAAACACCGGTCGCATTTACAACAGAAATCAATTTTTATTAAAGTTGCTAATAACACGCAGTTGACTTTAAAAATATAAAGTCTATTTTCGTTAAACTAATTAATACTGCGAAAAATGCGAATGAGGTAAAAAATTACTGTGAAAAACTTTTAAAGAAATCGCGATATTGTTTGACTATTAACAATTGCAAGATATTACGAATTATTTGACAATTACATTGTCTCCCGTGATATTCATTGATAAAAAGAGTATTTAACCCACTTAAATATTCGAAATTCAAAAAGGATGGCCGTGTCGATATTTCACATAGAAAATGACTATTCGATATATGAGCTATAATGAAGCTTTAATTAACTACCGAAGAGAATCGGGACCTTACACCCTCATCCTGGCAAACCCTTCGTTTGCCCTGTAACCCCAAACTTCCACAGGGAGCATAAAACGTGAGACACCATAAAATAAATATGACTTCAGGGACGAAGCGTTGCTGTATCGAAGAGGCGCTTATTGGATTTATTAAAGACTGTCAGTTTGTCTCACAAACGTCATCAAACCTGACGTCACCTAATCGAATTCAAAAAACTATATATAAATATTAAGTGAATCTTAAATATGGCGAATTGCACTTTGTCACTTATAACTGGAGCAGCGTGTCATATGTCAAAGATTAATGAAGATATTACGTATCAACTATTATTGAACTCAAACAGATATAACGCCAACAGATATATGGCTTATGATTAAGAATACAATTTGTGTAAACTATTGTAAGAAACTTTGTCACGGTCATTTCATTAAATTACACAAAACTATTACCTCACAAATAAATATTCTTAATGGTTCAATGTCAAGTAAATTGCGTTTGACGCAAAGAAACTCTCAAGATCCATATTCCGCATTGTTATTGTTTATTCAAATGCATTAGCAGCCAAACGAGTAGTGACTATACTGAACTTTCCTGAACAGATTTGAATCTTGTAAAATCTTCTCGACGAACTTGACTTAAGTAAACTACTTTGCTGAAAAGACAGCCTGAACATTTAGAGGCTATTTGTATCATGAACGATACATGTAATTTAGGAATTAGTCAAATTTACATGGATATCAAACAATGGCTATTATACATATTTAATGTAACTTAGATTTTGAATTTATAAGCTACACTTTAAGCCCATATGACATTTGCCCTATAATTTGACAGAGTTTGAAAATTAATGTTATGTTAAAAGATCCACCAATTTCACGATTTTAAAATTTCAAATGCGTCTCTACAATTTATATTTTGAACTTGTGCAATTATTCCTCCAGATATGATTTTCTAACCAATTAATTACATGAATCTTATGTCTCAAAGCTTTATAAAGTAAAAAATAATAAATTCAAGTCTTATCATTGGTTCTTCATAACTGAAGTAGCAAATATTAACGTGAATTTAAAAAAGAATTCATACTTTAGGTATACCATGCGTACTTCGTTTAACCACGACGAGTCGTTCAAATAACGAAAAAGAAAAATCAAATAAACTCGAGTACAAATACGTAAATAGATCGATACGTACAAATCAACGGCAAACCAAAAATTGATACAGATAAATAAAAAAATATTTCCCCCTGTTCTACAGTAACATGCAATTCCCCAGACTACCACTTATATAGCATAGTAACAAAAAAAAAAAAGGTTTGTCGTCGTTCACTCTGAGCAATACTCGATCTCTAACGATTTTGCGAGGAAATTTAAAGGCTTATCAAGGGATAGCAAAAGGTCACCACATACGTACAGTATATTTCACGATAATTTGATAGAAAATGACCAGTCTGAGGGCTTCACTGCGAATACGATGCCCCTAATAACGTTGATTTATACCGACGGCTCAACACCGAGGGGATTCGAGTGGAGGATACGAGCTGAGGGTCCTAGGGATGTTCTATGGGCTTGCATGGGCACAGGCAAGTTACCTCACTGGGTGGTTAGTTTGAATTGATTGCCATATCCTCTTACATGTACGAGACTGTCGTATATACCGTATAGGTACGCATGCAAAATCTCCTGATGAAAGACCGCGCACGTCCTCCTACCTACCGGAAACGCGGACCGAAATAATCTCTCTGGCGTATAGAAACAAATCGACTTCCATATTCGTTCTTCTTTCTTTTTTTCTCGTGGCCAGTTAACATTTGCTATTAACCATGCGTTACGCTCTGCATGAATTTATATCGCGAATAAATTGAAATTCACGAGGTCATTACTTTCATTGCCGCGCAAAATTAAGTTTACGGTCGAACACCGCAACAGTTTATTTCTAAATAGTTATATCTCTCAATAGTGAATAGATTTCAAGCGAAATAATGCAATTTTTTGCATTCATTTTAACAAGTTACATTAACACTCCTAGGACCTATTGATTTTTGCAATGGCCACCTAATCTACTGTAGTATATAATAGGCGTAATTAAGCGAGTCGAGAGTATATATCTCAACATCCCACACAACACACTATATCCAAAATTCCACTTGAGGTTTTGAACGAAAGTTGCCCTTTAGATATCTTAATATAAAAAGAAACGTATTCTTTAATACTCACAAACAGCAGCATAATGAAGAATGCAGCAAAGTACGAAGTCCGAGCCATCCACATGCTGACAAAACGATAATGTTCTCCAGTAACAACATTTCTGCAACAAAAGGAAACAGTTAATTAAAAATTAAACAAATAATTTTGAATACTATAATATTCTCAGCACATTTTCTAGTGTGCGATCAAAATCCCCCACGGATCTTCAGTCATTACCGCGAATTTTGATTTCTCAGAAATTATTAACAAACGTCAATAATATTTAATGATACTCTAAATTACTTTAGTTTCCTTCTTAATATTACTTTTAGTGCATTCTTACCGCAAGTAACCTTTGTTGTTCTCATGCTCAGCCAATGTCTTGATACTCGCCATAAGTAAATCATCGTAACCAAGAAATTTATCGAGAATCAGACGCGAAAATGCATCTCCAAAACATTTATCATTCGAAGGATCCAATGTGACTATTTTCACGGGAATATTCAGTCTCTGGCGCGCAGCAGGCGAAAGCCGCAGAAATCCATATTCCAGAGAATACTCCACTATGTACTCGTCCTCTGGAAAAACTGATAAAAGGTTAACGTTAAATATTTTTGATAAACCATCAAAAGTATCTCCGACTTTAGCGAAGAAATGTATATCATCGTAAGCATACTTCACACGTTTATTATGTAAATTAAAAAACTTTTATATACAACAAAATATATTCATAGACACAATATAAAATAAGCAGTAAATGATATAAAAAAAATTGATCAAATTTTTTTAAATTATGAATTTCAAACGGCATCCTACATACTATGGGTTTAATTATAACTGTAATTCTTAATATAAATTAAATATTGATATTTACCTGCTCTCACTATCTTCTCCACTTCAGAGACTTGACTCTTTAAAGGCTGAATGATATTGTCCCCATTGTGTCTTTCACTGTCATGTTCCTCAGTAATATTTCGATATGAACTTGTCGGTGGTATAGTGTTTTCAGTTGCCGACTACAATTTAAAAATTTTTTAAATGGAAAATGTAATGAACATTCTAACAAGGCTCACATCACATTGCGTATGATGATGATGATAATATTTAATTATTAATTATTCCTTACCTCTTGAGCTTCTGTATTAAGTCCATTCCAGAGCTTTGTAGATAAAGGCGGACTGATAGTCGCGTTTGTCATACTTAAATTTGGATTTGAACTCGGATCATCACCAGCAACAGTGGCACTTC
This sequence comes from Hartigia nigra, assembly GCA_031001745.1. NCBI lineage: Eukaryota > Metazoa > Arthropoda > Insecta > Hymenoptera > Cephidae > Hartigia > Hartigia nigra. The sequence goes on along the minus strand of JARPRG010000344.1, from coordinate 228,956 downwards.
TAATTTCACCTCCATCTTCTGTCAAAGTAAAATTTTGACTTTCTTCCTCACGAGTCTCAACGATTTCTCTTTGCTCGTCGACTGCCGATGGCTCAATGTTTATGAACCTGTTGAAATAATTAATTCATTTAATTATTTCTATATAACAATCTACTATTAATGCAAACTGCCTCTCTCTCTCTCTCTCTCTCTCATAACTTCTTATAAAATCCATAGTAAACCTCATAAAATCACATAGAACCTTATAAAAATGTCTAGCAATCACTTAGCGACGTGTATACTATTATTCAGTTTAAATACGGCAACTAAAGTTAGCCCGTCCATATGATTCCATTGGCAAAACCAACTTCAGTTGGTCCGTTTGGATTGAATGGCCTAGTATATTATTTTTATTAATCACTATTATTGTATATTTGTTCTAGACTATAATATTCTTTAACAAATAGAGCATCCGGATAAAGGATTAAAGGACAATTGAATAGTAATTTCCCGAATATCGCAAAATATTAATATCTGGAAGAGTATAAACACTTACCCATCTCTGGCTAAAATTCCCAAAACATTAGCAATGTCATCCACCTTCTCTTGCCTCAATTTCTCCTCTTTTGCATAACTCTTTTCTATACTGTAATCATCTGCTCCATTTCTTAGTATTTCTACTCTGAGTATACCGTCCCGCGGCCACTCGTCCTTTATATGGTCTAAACAATTCGTAGGAGCGCGCGAAAAGACTATATGAATGTAAGCTAGCATGAAAAATGCTGTTATTGCCTGCAAAGAGAAAAAAGTTTGTACATTCTATTCTCTTTTAATAATATTAGTAAAATCATATAACTATTCCTTTGCAACTTTAATTCAAATACATACTATCTCTAATTAAAAAAGATTCAAAATATTTTGTATTGCACAATTAAATAATCCTTATGAAACTATTTGCTGCAAAATAATAATAAATCATTATCACCTTATCGCTTACCTGTAATAAAATTATAAATTCTATAAACCTCCTCACAGGTCGTGGAAAGGTCCTTGCATAAATCAATGCAGCCTTTATAAACATTGCGTGAAACAATCTATCACGCACGTTAAACAAAGGATTCTGATTATTGTTATTTCTCGCTCTATTCATGTTATTATTATTAAGAACTGGCCCAATTGCACCTGCAAGACTGTGATTGTTATCCGCTGCTACACCGTTTTGATTGTTTTGAGATGGAGCAGCAGCTGCATTTCCTTCTGACATTTTTTGCAAGCGGTCCTATTCAATTTCGATAAAACCTAGTTAAGTACATGTACTTAACAATTCGTAGTAATCTGATAGTTGTAAATGAACACTCTTCGAAGATTGGTGTTCATATGATTCAACATTTCCAATTATGTCCAATAATCGACAACCTGAAACAATAATCACATTTTTTTTATGTGGACATTAACATTTCTAAAAACTACGGTAGATAAATAAAATTTAACGAAAAGTAGACACAATTCGATATTTCTTATGTTCAAACATAATATTATCTGAAACATTATGTATTAATAAAGATACTTAACAAATAGATTATATTTTTGCTGTAATTCTTCATCTTATCTCAAAAAGTAGAATATTAGCTTTGTCAAGATTAGATAGTGGCTCTTTACTTCACATACTTTTTATCTGGTATTCTTAATAAAATATTATATAGGTAGTATATTATAACCATAGTTCAACAAAAATATATTTTGTTTAGTAGAATATATACATTATAACTATGAGATATTGAACGATTGGTACAAAATTTTAATTTTCTGACAACAAGACTATTTATAATATTAAAAGATTACATTGTAAATATTACAAACGAGGTGGCCCAAAATTCTAATTTAGGCCCAAATAACGTAAGTAACAATTAAATAAGATGAAATTCCTCCAGCGCAGAATAATTCTCTGTAGAAAATAATATACAAAATAACCTATGCATCATTAGAAAGGAAAGGTACAGAGAACTGTTGTCATTTGATAGAAGAAAATTGGAGCAAGTATTAAAATAGTAACACACATGCTGCAACGTCATGTAGTTACATAATAAATTCATAAAAAACTAATTAGCAATGCCGATCCAGAAGTTTCAAAGAACGATAGGCAAAATCACATGAATAATCGAATAAAATTTTGCCAGACGTGACACGGTGAATGCTCCAAATTTCAAGAGGAAGATTTTTATATCACAACTCGTACCTCTTAGAAGGACTGAAGGACCTTTGTGACTGCCTGACAGTGTTTCCCACCAGGCTCAGCCTTACAGGTTATTCAGTAAATCGTAGAAATTTCGTAGTTAATTGATATTACCCTAGCAACAACTTCGGAGCCCGTGAAAATCCTTATTTCATCGTCATATGTTTTGACACCCGACGTAGACTGCAGCTAGTGCCTTAGTTCACCAGGATGGCCAACATTACAAATAGTAGTTACACCTAGTCATACCTTTTTAGAGAGTTTCTTTCATACATACTGTTTGTGAAAGCAGATCGCATCAGATCGCATTTCCACAATTCAGGATTTAATCGGAATTAACCAATTACAGTCCGATTTAAAGGGATAGATCGATACTAGTAACTAAATCTATTCAAATATTATGCGGTATTAATTGCAGCAAATGATACAGATGAAAATAATAAATGCTGTTAATACAATAAACGAAATTTCAATACATGAATCTTCGATTATACATGTCTTTAAAATTTATTTGGGATATTCCATCTTCTCCTATTAAAATTTCTGAAATGTTCAGTGAAAGACAATTTGCCATTGATGTTATCGATATTCCTGAATTCTTTACACATTGTTGTCTGGTACTTCTGAAAATTCGTAAAGTTTATTATACAATAATACTTTCATAAATAGAAATGGTTGAGAACATAAATAATACTGTTAGAACCACTCTGCTCTCAAGAATATTAAAATCGTGAACGTTAGAATTATTAATGGCATAAAAGGGATCGTAATAAAATAATTAATGAAATCAATAATTATGTACTGAATTTCAATGTCTTTCTTTAATTTCCTGAGCTCGCCTGTAACAGGCAGCAGATGATAACAAAACATCAAATTTGCAACATCCTCAACAATGACCATTTACAGGGAAATCACATTTACTCACTTATTACATTGTAACTTTGGAACGTAATGTATTATTTTTTGATTGCATTTGACTTCTTTATAGAGAAATAATGCACAATCGTGAACAAAATATACATATTATAAAATGTAATGTTTCACCCTGTTGTTATAGCGTGTACCCATCCAGTTGTTTATGAAAAATACATTTCCTCAACAAAAGCCGCATTGCTATGTTAAACCATGATATTTTGTACTTTATTTTAATCTGTACTTAAAAACGAATGTTTAACAAAGTTTAAGCTTTTGCAATTTCCAGCAAGATACAAATTATTTTTAAACGCAAAGCATAACTATGAATATCATTTTTTAAATAAAAAGCAATTACATTTATAGTTGCAGAGTTCCTGAATGTTTATGAACAATCATATGAATCACTTGTATTTTAAACAAAAAAGGAGAGAAATTCAAAAAAAAAGTTTTAACTGTAACGCATAGTATTATAAAATGAATTGAGAATTATTGTTTACAAAAAAAAAGATGAATCTTCCAAACGTAAATTACGAAAATCGCAAGTATCTATACAACACGTGCAAAGTTATTAGTTTTAAAGAAGGATTGGATGGCCTACAGCTGTAAACATGGACTGTCCATCAAGACATAAAGTGTTCCAATCTGAAAAGTCATTGGAAGGTGGTACAACAATCGTGGTTGCCATATCCTGATGAGGATAACAAGGACTCCACCAATCCAAAACCCGAATTTCAATAACTCCATCCAAAACTACCAGCTGACTCGCTATATTCTTAGGAGTACATGCAGTTCCAAATCCAAGTTGTAATTTACGGTGATCGCAACCTGATGACAAAGTTACTGTCACGGTCTGTAGAGTTAAACCAATCACCATGGGTACCATGCTATACTTTGCACAAGCCACCTAAAATAACATGAAATTCTATGTAATTTATCATACAGTAATAGATATTCGCATATAAAAATAACGACAGAACATCACAAAATTAGAAGGGGAAATACACTTACTCGAAGAATTTTACAGCCTTCCTCTGGATTTGCCGAGACATCCTCTAATATTTCAATAAGATCTGGTTTTCGGTTACCAGTTCTGTCCAGCTGTTTTAAGGAAATGCTTCGAGTATTCGACGCGTCTTTCAGTTTAAAGAAAAAATACCAGCGAGCTTTTCCTTTCTGTGAATAAAAATTAAACTATAGCTACAATTTATTACAATTATAAACAATATGAACTGATTATATACTTACTTTATGCCACATAAGGGAACACTGACGTTTCACCAAGGCATATGGTTCTTTGTCTTCTGCATAATAATTGGGAACCCTATTGTTCCGAAAGGCAAAGTAAGTGTAATGCAAAGTTCTAATGACACAAGCACGCAATCCATACAAACGCACCATGCACTCTGGTTGCAAACGTTCTGGTAAACCCGGTACCAATTTGTAGTACCTAAAATTAATAAGCCGACATTGGAAGTATTATAAAAAAAATAAACTTCAATTTCAATAAATAAGACTCAAATCACTATTTAGCTATTACAATTAAGAGAAATTTATCATAGATCATCTAGCAGATAATATTTTCATTGAGCTTATTTTAAGATAGAGAAATTATAGTAAAAATTGTGTTATTTTTAATTCGCATCGTTGATATTACTTTGTGCATAAAAATAAGAATTACCGCTTGTACAGATGAAACCAAAACTTTGCAGTTTTTACAACATGGCAAGAACTTTTGCAGATACTCGCGAATTTTCCAACTGCTTTGGGACTGATATACTCCGATATAAGAAACCACAAGTCCAATGGATAGTCGATACCTAAATTATATTCAAATTAATCTATTATTCTAAACACAGATTTTACCTATGTAATACTGTACTTATTCAAGCAAACTTTAATGTTGAATGAAAATATGTCCATATGGCAATAATATTTAACGCAAGGATATAATTTTTATTTATAATAAATTTATTATTTACCTCCTTCATCTACTAACGGCTGCTTAATCGATTTTCCTTTTTTTTTCTGTCTGGTTTGCTTCTTATTACCATCTGCGGAATTCAATATCTTTAGAGCAACGTATAGTTAAATTTTCTTAATCAATAAGCTTATATGGAAAATTAAAAGAATATACACATGTTAGATCCTTCATTCTTAAATATTAAATATTTTGATAGTTTTAAATTTACAATAAAACATCTTACCTTCCGATGTGTCATTATTAACTTCTTCAGATAGTTCTATGTCTTCATTAAAGTCATCAAACTTTTCATCCCATGTACGATCATCATCCTCCTGCTTTGTCATTACTTGCTTCACTACAACATTTAATAAAAGCTGATACAATTTATGAAAATCTATCAATGAGTATAGCAATAAAATATTCAATGACATTGTACATTTCTTGTGTGTGTGTATATGTGTATATATAATTTAATAACAATTAATTTCATCGCATTAACGTTCCTATCGCGAACTATGAGATACTTCATACAATAGAGAAATATAATTTAGCTACTTAATATTTTTCATCTATAGATGTTCCAATCCACTATAAAATATACAATCTACATACAAAAACAAAAGCTTGTTCAATAGCGGAAGTAATCACTTATTGAAACCTACTAACCTTCAGAGGACACACTTGTAGTAGCTTTTTTAAGTCTTGCATGAACCCCGGTTGCAGAATTTGCAAAATCATTGATTGTCACGTCTAGAATAACAAGAGAATATCATTAAATTATCCATTGTTTAATGACTATTTAACCAAACAAAAAGAAAAACAATTATAATCAATAGAATTAGAAAATAGTAACATTATACCATTTTAATCACATACTTTATTCCAGAAGGTTTACATAGAAATATTTTGAATGTACAATATTGCATGAAGTCGAATTATATGACAACTTGCACAATACTCGTATCATACTCGAAATTTAAGCTATGATAAACTTTTCTCAAAATGAATTTATCGCATGACGGACACTATATTAATTAACGTGAAAAGCGCAAATTATACAGTAATTACGTAAAGAATAAATAAAACTAACATTTTTATAGTAATGAAATAATAAATAGAAACAATGCAGCCACATAGGCTAAGTAATCTAACCTCCAAGAACTTTGCTACCCCTTTCGTTCAATGTCAGCCTTCTCCCTGTTTTTTTGTTTGGTCTAGGCATTTTGTCGTTCTACCTTCTTCTGGTACTACAAAATTAATCTGGTACATCTTGTAATGGAATAACAACATACACAATAAAAATACTTATGAATATATAAACCTCCGCTATCGTCAGCCATGTTGGACTGTAAGCAGACAACATGACATAACTTTGACGTAGAACGATAGCTACAATTCAAAGCGCCAGAGGAGGGCTTGATTCCACTGGATTTCACCAGTATGGGCTTATGTTTCCACCGAAGTCGAACAAGAGTTGAAATACAGTAAGATATATACCTATAGTTCATTAATATATAGATAAGCAATACAAGTATTTCATCTCTCATCTGGCTTCAGTGGAGACGTAGCCTATATCGGAGTAATCAGGCCTACAGCTCACCCCTACTTTTGCATATAACGAGAAATAAATAGTTGCTAAATTATCGCTAGCGTTATTTTTAGTCATATGATCCTTTCGTTCAGAAAATTGAGCGTTAGAGCGTCAAATGAAAAGGCACCTTAAATCACAGATAAATGATCAATGAACGATTGTTAAAATATTAAGGTGTCTAGAAAAAAAAAACAGTACAAATTTCATTGAATGTACGATTTACCGATCGAGCAAAATATTCTATTGCAATGAACACTACTGGAAAATTTGAGAATCACTGGTGGTCTGGATAAGTTGGCCAGTCTGACGAGATATAAGATATTACTTGCACGTGAGTTTAGAGTCGAGAAATCAAGTGATACAGAATAAGTTGGTACATATTTCACAGAGAAACGTGCAAAAAGTGGCTCATCATGTTTGATGACTTAGAGTCAAGCTGCGTGCTTATATTTCTCGGAAGTATGATCATTGGCCTATTCATATCACGAAGAATACAAATTAGAAGAGGTTCACCACCCAGTAACGAGCTACCTGATCCATCATCAGAAACAAATGGGAAGAATGCTCTTAACTTGAAGAAGGATTAATACAATTACGTCTGAAGAATTTTACTGAAGTTCATTGAAGAACGAACTAAAAGATTGAATGACGTTGTTTAATATTTCTGTGCATCTTATAAAATGTATAGATGATAATTTAGTGTTACTTCATTGTGCTACAGAATTAGGATTAAACAAGTACCTAAACGAAAGTGAAATGTATTCATATAGTATTTTTGTCAATAGATTATAATTAACAACTTCTTAAAGAATCATTCCAAAATTGTCATCTTTGTAATGTACAAGAAGACTATGTAAACATCAATAAATATATATGTTGACAGAGAAATTGCGGGTTTTGACAAAATTTCCGCTATTCTGCAGCTTTTTCTTGCAGTCTAGTAATAAAATCTTTTTTATGAATAATATTGTATCAGAGTTTTACAATAAAATATTATTTTCGAATTGCCAAATAGGTAATAATCAGAAGACAGGTGAAAACAGACCCTAAATATTTCGTGGCTTTAACCGAAGCCAAAAGCCTTCTTTCGGTAAATTAGTCATAAATTTCAAAGCCACCTTAGTCAGATCAGCAACAGTCTTCTCCGTTCTCTCAAATATAAAATTTTGCACCAAATGCGTCATGACTATTTTCGTTTCCATCAAAGCGAATCTATTCCCAATACACATTCGAGGACCCAATCCAAAGGGCAAATACGTGTAAGGCACAATTTTGTCTTTATTCTCATCACTAAATCTTTCAGGATCGAATTTCTGTGGATCGGGAAAATATTGTGGATCATGATGAAAAGCGTGTATTGGAAACCACACAACGGTGCCCTTTTCGATTGTAACATCGTTATACCCTGGCATCGGCTGTGGAAGTTTAAAGTCCTTGACACAAAGACGATTGGCCGCAGAAGTTGGCGGATGTTTTCGTAGAGTTTCAGAGATAACCATATCCATGTACTTCATCTTCTGCAACATCTCATAGGTGATTTCGCCGTCGGTACCAGAAGTCACCTGATCAACCTCTTTGCGAAGTTTTTCCTGGACGTCAGTATTCAACGCCAGTTCGTAAAGCATATAACACATCAAAGTCGAGGAAGTGTCAAAACCCGCCAAAAAGAATATAAAAGCTTGAGCCGCCATGTCATCTATTGACATTGTTATGCGTTCTTTATCTCTGGCCTGCATCAGCAAGTGAATCATATCCGATCTCACAATTCCCTTCTCGTCTCTAACTTTAACAGCATCCTGGATAAGCGTCTTAAAAAATTTCGCCACGTCTCGCGGCACGAAGCCTTGATCTATCAATCGCAAAATACTCGGACATGCGCGAAGCATAACGAACTTAATACCTCTCCAGACTCCGTCCAAATTGGAAACATCTTTTCCATTGATATAAAAATCATTGTCTTTGTCGCGCATCGAATTGATGCTTATGCCGAAAGCTACATTGGCGATCACGTCGTTCGTGTATCGCGTGAAGGCGTCTTTCACCTCGATAGATTCCGTCACCTTCGGATGCTCCAGTAGATACGAGACAAAATCCTTAGAGGTCTTGGAAATCAATTCGAACATGAACTTCATTTTGCTGGCGGTAAAGCTGGGACTCAGTGTCGCCCTCATTTCCTTCCAACGATCGCCGCGAAGAGCAGCGATATTCTTTGCAAAAAGCTTATCCATCGTCTCGTCCACGAAGTCCATATGATCTGGAAAATATTCGAAATTCTTCACACCGATGTCACGAATTAATTCCGGATCCCTGATAAAGATGGTAGGCGAATTGAAAGCCCTCAGACCGAAGAATTTTGCCTTGGGATATTGGTAATACATGTCCGTTATGAGCTCGGGCAGTGTTTTCAATCTTAAAAACAATGGCGCCATATTTCCAAGAATCGGTATCACTTTCAAATGTGGAATCCTACGTTTCTTCCAATAGGTGTATTCATGGTAAATTACAGCAGCGAGATAGAAGCTGATAAACACAAAGACGCACTGCACCGTACGCCACAGATACTCCATCGTGAGAAGAACTGAACGACTGCTTCCGTTTGCGATGCTACTTTTATATTACGCAGTGCATTGTCGTATTTAATAGAGAACCATATTGCATCTATCTGGTGATGACTTGCGTTATTCCTGCAGCGCAATTCATAGCTAGTTGGATGGACTCCTTGATAATCTGTATCGGTAGAAGTACAAGTGATTTATTTAAAAGTCGTATATCAGAAGCGATTATTGTCATGGACAATCAGTCAATTTTTAAAAACAGCCTCACGTTGCAACTTTTTAATTGCGCATCAAACCATTATCATGACTAAGAACATTATGGCTTATAAAATAATAGCATTAGAGGAGGATGGGCATATACGGACCATCTAAAGGCAAACTCGAATATCTCAAATAAAAGTTTCTATAAAAATTTTCAATGAGTAAAAGCTTTGAAATATCAACTCCAAAATACTAGAGCTATACGCGGTGAAATCACGAAGGACTTATTGTTTTCAACTATTAGACAAAATGCTGCGCTGATTCATATTAACGAGAATCGCGGATAATACCAGTCAAGTATTGACTAATATCACAAACAACGGAAAGAGATATGTAATGCAACGTCGGAAATAGTAGTGAATATATACGTGGAAAAAATGATATTGTTTAATACTCGTTAAAAATATAAATTTCATTATTCTCAATCAAATAGCCATTAGGTACACTTTATAATAATATAGTTACAATTGATCTTCCTAGAGAAGAATTAGGATAATATTTAACAATAGCTTTCGATGTGTAACATTCGAAAACTGTATGCTATAACATAACGATTTTAGAAAAACGATCGAGAGTCCATAATCTTGGAATACTTTTATAATTTATACGTGAATGTATATAAATTATTGTGCTCCGTATGACCGTGTGATGCGTACAAAATAATGGTTATGCAAAGAATCTCTCTTGTGTTCAATATACAAGTACATGTATATATATATACATTTTTTGTATTCATATATCCCACATTTTAGGGAAAAATGACCTAGTATTTGTTTGCGATATTGTCATATATTTTCACGATATTGTGAAATATATTGGTTCAGACTGTCGATCGATTTTATAAAATCATTTTTCGGTACCAAATTGATACCAAATCGATATCTCTCATCTATACAGATTAGAAACATAAATTATGTACTTTACTATGCAATATACAGAGTTGCTTATAGTGCCTGAAATAAATTGCTAAAGGTGTAACACGATCCCCTTCGCAGAGAGATGGAAATTCTCGTTCACGTTAAAGGGTTAATTTACTTGGTAATTTAGAGCTGAATAGTAAATAATATCAATTGGTATTGTTCCATTTTCAGCATTATCGGAAATGTAATACATTTATTTTACACTAGCCTTTTAAATGTCAATAAACTCTGAAGATATTTCATGATATCGTAGAAATTTTCTTTCCCCTATTCATTCCAAACTTTACAAGCATCTGTATAGCACTGTATTATATAAACTATGTAAATCCGTGAACATCCTGCAACGATTCAAGTTTCCTGATAAAAATAATATTAATATACTTGAAAAAGTGTAAATAATTAACAATAATCGTATTTGGGGATATGAGGAATTCGAAAGCAAAACCAGCATGGTCATATCATTTTTTTGATAGAAAGAAGAGAATTATACTTGAACTTTTCGATTTATATGTTTATAAGTTTCTAAGGCAAAAAAGTAGGCGACTTTTGATTATGTAAATTGACGATGAATATTTTGTTCAAGAAAAATTACGAAACAAAAAAGCCATCCTGGGTTTGGTTTAAGTCCTCTGATTAGGCTCACATATTTCGGGCTATGATATTCCCACAATGCATCGTACGCATTTCTAAGTAGTAGCCTTTCTATGATTTAATTAACAAAATGTTAATATCGCCATTCGTCATGAAACACGACCGATTGGTCGCATCATGTGATCGTTATGTGAGTCCGAAATAACTATTTTATCACGGTCTTCGCGTACTTCGCATAAGATCAATTAAAAAAGATTCATAAGTTATACACAGTTTCTTTTAACATAAATTTTATAGTTATTCATTAGTTTTAAATTGGAAGAATCAAGGTCTTTTATTAGAACGGCAATGTGTATATATTATTTCAGTTGCAGGCCGGTTATAAAAATTAGCAAAGTATCAAAAGATAATTTCTTTCAGAATCACAACAACCCCATGGTCATGACGTATCGCTCGAAAACAAAAAACGGAAACTCGCAAGACTGCACTCATACTTGCATTCGCAATCGCACTGGCAATTGGTCGCTCTCATTGGACATCATATCCATTCATACGTACACATTCGCTCACCATGTATTTATAAATTTTCAGTACTCAGTCTTTAGGCTGCAGTCTGTGTCATCGACTCTATGTACACCAGGACATGTATTTACAGGGGAAGTATCTTTCAACTAGAGAAGGGAAATAACAGTTTGAAAGCTCTGCTTTCCTGTCGAGCACTACACGATCTTTATGGCATTGTCAATGTGCAGTTTCGACATAGTCTTCTTGACTCGTAGTGCAGTCAAACGCACTGCAGGATTCCCATGCCAGCACTCGGTCATTAGCTTGCTCAGAGCAAAAAGGACCTATAAATAAATTCAATTGTTATTCATGTATTCCATATTTTAAAGGACTACGGATTTCTGATAAAGAGAGAACGGAGAGAGAAATAATTTAAAAAGTTTAAAGAAAAATCTTTACCGGATCGTTTTCCCATCTTGCTGGTACTACGGGTCGTAACCTCTTGACGCAGACAGCTAGTCTCATATCCTCAAAATCAGGATCACTGGGTACGACATCGTGGTACGGGAGTGCATAAAGTTCAGCCGTAGACACTTTGCCCCCTGTTGCACATCGTCTACATACTTCCCATAAGACAAGACCAACGGAATACATGTCTGCCATTTTGAATGAGTCAAAGGATGAGGTATTCAAACTTTCATCCAAGACTTCAGGAGCCATGTAACGCCGTGTGCCCACTCTCGTGTTTGGCGCTATGTCAATTTCACCGCTCTCGCTGGAAGGCACAAAAAAAGTCCATTAAACATTGACGTCAATATGGATGTGAATGTGCTGCATTATGTACACGGTGAAGACCATTAACGTTGGTACTCTTCATCGAGTAGACAGATATTAGTGGCAGCGAAAAGCGATCAGATGTCACATAAAAGGTAATATCATGGAATCGTTAAAGGAATCTCATAAATAACCGGTCGTTGCGCAATGATCATACCTTATAAAACGTACTGCAAGTCCGAAGTCTGCTATGGCGCACTCGCCATTCCGTTTCACCAGGATATTCCGACTCTTTATATCACGATGAGCTATCGCTGGTTTCCCACGAGTTCCGAAGATCTCAGTGTGTAAATGAGCAATTCCAGAGGCTATTGACAAACAAATGGCCAGGAGACCTGGATGGTCGAGCACCGTAGTCTGCAAATAGTCATGAAGGGATCCCCGTTCGTGATAGTCCGTGATTAAAAGCATCTGAGTCCATGACCCAGTTCCTTTGATATCGGCTGCGATGAAGCCTAGAATGTTGTCATGCCTCATCAGCACGGTTTGGTATATCTCCGTCTCGCGAAACCAAGATGCTTCTTCGAGGGTGAAGAAAACTTTTACGGCGACCTTTTCTCCTCTCCATCTTGCAAGCCAGACTTCTCCATATCGGCCTCTACCGACACATTGCGACAGGGCCAACTGTTTCGCTATAGTTCTCTGTACGAGAAGAGGTAATCCCGAGCCTGAGCCACTACTCTGGTCTATAAGATCTTTAAGCGTGCCTTGAGATGGTACTAAACAAGGTCCTCGTTCCTTTCTGCGGTAACGGTGATATATGATCACCATAGCCACGCAGAAAACTATCAGGCAAACTGATAGAGAAGCTGCTAGGACAATCAACGGGGCCCCAGAAGCAATAGCTATAGGATCTGGTGCTGCTGTTGGTCTTGGTTTGTACATCGGAAAGATATCCTTATTACACAAGGCAGTATTGTTGCAACAGAACATGCTTTTGCCGTGAAGATGGGGCACTAGATCACCCTTACATTGCATGAAGCCCTGTTCGCCGGGTGGCAAGCAGCCAAACGCCCTGAGAAGAATGAAAACAAAATCAGTTATGAGGCAGTCTTTCTTAGATGAATTTATTGTTTCTCAGCAATATGATAAAGGTAATTAGAAATCTGACATTATCCAATCGTCAACTAAAAATATCCTCGCAAAATCCTCGTTATCTTTCAATGCTTTGTTACATACCATTCTGGAACATATTCGCCAATTTCAGCATCCCATACTTCTTTGACAGCACTGTAGCAGTATGCTCCTGGCCTCCCTTCGCACGTTCCATTCTGACGCTCATCCGGACAGTCACCGTCGCAGTAACAGGTTATTCCCAGAGCTGTAAACAAAATGATACATCTTTATTAATTAAGAAAATGAAGTAATTCAAGTCAAATCGTAGTTACACAAAAATACTACAATTGAAGCATGCATTCTTAAAGAAATAAACCAAGTGATTGTCGATTACTTAAATGTGAAGGAATATTCGCGCCTATCACTCAGACCAAGGAAAAAGTTCACGGAGAAGACACGACCTCTCAAAGCTTGTCCAGTTTTTCGCCCATCAGAGATCTACGGTCTGGCTTTCACCAGCCGTAGAATAAATTTGTAGGTTGTGCAACATTCCTTAAATTCAAGAGCCATAAAAGGCAAGGATTTTCGTTTAAAAAGTGTTGCTGTAGAAGGTATGTTATATTATATAAGGGTTAGGGCCAAGGAAGAAGAAGACAAGGGAGAGGTAACGGAGGAACAGAAGTGGGAAGTCAATTTCAATCGACCAGATGGGGAAAAAAGAAAGAAATAAAAGGGAGCAAGGGTGTAAGAAAGTAAAATGAATAGTGTCGGCGTCGGAGTACCCAGAGGGCGCCAGTAAATTGAGATAAATAATTAAATGATAATTGATCGCAGAAAACGCGATTTATGTAAGCAGCGAAACATCTATTGGAGGCTGTTTGACAAGTCGAGATGTTTCCTGTGGGCGGACGACTATTGCCAACCCACGAGAGGAATAGCCAAGAGGAAGGTGTGCCTCCAACTTAACGTTATACAGCATATTCGACACATGTTCAGATATCGAAAGGTCGACGACGTTTCCGGTCTAAGGACCCACGCTTCTACCCGCAGCTACTCTTGAAAGCAATGGAAAATGCCGACTAATAGTGAGCTTTGCCATTTCTGGGTATTCGAATATATAAGTGGTCGAAAATGAATGCTGCCTTTAACGAGTTCTCATTGTTAAAGCGAGATTATATCCATGTCTTTCTTTTAATGGATCTGAAAGGTTGGCAGCATGAGACTGTCGGTTTAAGTGATTTCTCTTTTCATCTCTCACGATTGTAAATCAAAAGATTCTTTTGGACGGATGTATTAGCATTATCGAAACGTCACGAGTCTGCTGAAATCAATCGAGCTTATCGACGCGACTGATATGATTTTTGTTTTTCATAGTCAAAATTTATTTCTGACGTCTGTACGCAAGAGCGAGACTAACGTACGAGAAAATTAATAGAATCGTACGTCACTCAAAAGTGGAAGGCGTTTGGCTGCTCTTGAATTTAACATAGATCGATACAATGATCAATCGGCAAAGTAGTATTTTTAAAGAATAAAATTATATTCAAATCTCACCATGAAGTTCCCACTTCAAGATGTAACTAATAAAATTTTTATTTTCTAAATATTGTAAAAGTTATTAAAGATCTAACGGACTTCTGCATTTCTCACGTCTTTTGCTGGGCCCCTTGCTTTTTTCAACGACTACCGATTAACCATACTTCACGTGTCAATTTTATTCGTGGCAATCGATTCTTTGAAGTCTGACATTTCGATTTCTATATAAATACATTCAAATTCATTGATTACAGACACAACGGCAGCAAAACAATTGTTGGGGTTGTACACCACCCCAGGTAGTCCTTAAAGATTCCGGGTATCCTTTTTCACGTGTGTGAAAATTATATGTGCTACGACGATACGCGACGTACCGCCTGGACTATAAATATTTTGTATTCGACCAGCTTCTATCGAAAGAGGAGAAAAAAGTTGAAAAATTAACGATTACACGGTAGGCAGATGAGTAGGCGACAAAAATACAATGATACCGGTACTTTTCCACCGATAACATTCAGCCAATGAGTTTAATTGTCGTGCTCTCAGTGAGACTCGAGTCATGACCAATCGAGTCTACATTCTGGATTCGTTACGATAGCTACAAGAGTTAACATAGAGGCAGCTGATTGCGAAGCTACCCGTGAAACGTGAATTACGTCGTGCCATCAACTGCGACTCGCGATAAGACTTTGTTTAGAAAGTCGTTAACGATAACGATAAAGTTATTAGCAACTTTTGGAGGGATCGCCTTCTTATCGGCTGAGTTGAACTTTCACCGCATAATCAAACGTAGTAACTTGGTGCCTGATCTCAATGAACAGTTTCATTCACATCGAAAATGGGGGGGCAACAAAAAAACACATTTCTTTTATTCCTAGATATAAATGCTGCACGGAAAAGAGAGTCATTACTATTTTTAGACTATTCTAATATACCTACAAGGCATTATATATACAATGGGATAGGCGATTTATAAGAATTTTTTATTACAAGAATTGTAGGATGCTTTAATATGAATTTATCAGATAAAGTACTGTTATCAGGAAGTTTTGAAATTAATTAAAAAAAATAAATCAGTAAAAACTCTTCTAGCCATAAAATCTTTTAGCAATGGCTTAATAAGTCAATTAGCATAATGTTTCCCTTCAAATGTGAATTGGGAAAAAAGGAAGATCAAGGAGATCATGGAGACGAATATATTGTTTCCTTAATGAGCAATTCTAATAAGTAAAACAAAAGCAGTGGTTAAAACGAAGGTTGAAGAAATAAAGAAACAGATACCAGTTTACGAAGGACATAATCATGGCAAAATGGTATATTTCTCTTCACTCGCATCAAGTTGTAAATCGCTCCCAGCACTCGTTTCGCCAAAAGTAAAAACCAAGGCTGTCAGGATCCTTCAGAATTCATCAGTATGAATTCAGTATACAAGGTGTTACACAGGAAGGAATTTCAGTAACTTTTTTATACTAGCTGATTTTATATTTCTTTAATCTCTCCGAATGTAGATAACGTGATCGTTCCCTTAATAAAATTTACCATTTGCAATGATACGACGTAACAAGTGGATTTTCCCTGATTTATCATCAATTACCTTTGATTCTCTTTAGTAAAAGGAGTTTAGCTAGAATGTCTTTCCCAAAATACTAAAAATATTGTTTTTTTCAATCACAAACGCATTAAACTTCTGCGAACTAGGTCAAGGTTCGCGATCCAACAGTTGTATTCGATTCTATCTCCGCAATTTCTATCGAAACTGGGACAGTCATGAGCCATTGCCGTCGAAAATGTAACAAAGTTCGCAAAACAAGTGTTGCACGTATCGAATTATTTCACCAGCTTTAAATTTCGCTGTAAAGTTTATTTATACGCGTGCGCTTTTGTGAACGTAAATAAATCTGCGCGTGCACACTATGCGAAGTGATTGCTTAATTAAAAAAAAAAAAATAAATACTTTCGTGCTATTACACACTGGTTTCTGACAGTAATTTGTATTAATTGTACTAGTGAAAAACAGTAATGCATATGTCATTCACAATCAATGTAATTGAGACCGCCCATCCTGTTATCCAAACGGCAATTGATTGTATGTATAAAGATATGATAATGTTTCAGTCGATTTTCTCTGCCGGCGGACGCCTCTTCGTACTTAAAGACGTTTTATACTTTGCAAGGGCTCAAAGGGTCCGCGTAGTTAAAAGGCTGTAAACTTAATTAGCGCGTAATTCGCCCAGTGACCAAGAGATAGCGGTATGAATAATCTAATATGTCGTGTAACTCGTTAGTATCATGATTGTGTTCTGTCTCTTTCAGTTTCACTTCAGAATACAAAATATTATTAAGCCCTGAAACGGGCGTGACGAAGTTTTTGATGACAGCCTTGAAATATAGTTGAACACACATCTCTTGAGTAATAACGTTACGTGCCATTCCTGTATTATTAATCTAAGTATAATCCAAAGAGAAATATATACTTTTAGAAATTCCCTATTTAATCAATCGTCAAACGAATGCTGCTAACTTATATATTTAGTCAATGGAGTAAACAGGTGCAAAGGCCATTTTTATATCGCTCTCCAAAATTATATTTTGTTTATTCACGATAGGAAATTCTGTGGGAAAAAAAAATCTTGCACCAAAGTACTACTGCAATCCCATAAAAATTCCTGGCAGAGGGTTTTGTCTGCAGTACCATAAACGGGAATCTCTAAGAGAGTAACACAAGTCACGGTAGTGGTTTTTCCTTTATGTAAAAAAAAGGTACAAAAAAACAGGCGGCTCGACCTCAACTGCTTTCAAAGTTCTTCGAAATGT
Organism: Hartigia nigra; assembly: GCA_031001745.1. Classification (NCBI taxonomy): domain Eukaryota; kingdom Metazoa; phylum Arthropoda; class Insecta; order Hymenoptera; family Cephidae; genus Hartigia; species Hartigia nigra. The sequence continues at coordinate 211,204 of JARPRG010000344.1, read as the reverse complement.
TTTCTTTTTCATTTGCGCTGACGGAGTTTCGCTGTTTCATAAGATCAAATGGTTATGTTCGAAAATATCTAGTGATGTGACAAAAGTATTAAATATTTCATGCTGATCTAACTGCAATATAGTATTATACATTAGAGTGCAAAAGTCTTTGGGCAAATTCAATTATACATTAAATGGCTCTTAGCCAAAGACTTTTGCACGCGAGCGTATATTATTGTGCGTTAATTAATTCCATTTCCACATACAGAGAGATAAGATATGTGTATTGTTTGAGTATGTGATTCGAACAGAGAATATTTTTAAAGGATTTCACAATTTTTTTAAGTGAATATAGAATGAATTTCTTATTCTAAAGTCGTGCAGAACGTCTTCGTTAATTTAATTACGGGAATAGCGCGTCTTTTACATTTACAGGGTCATAAATGTCAGGATTCTCGCGCAGTCATGAAGAAATAGCGGCAGACTAATACTCGTCATTGTATGTCGTAAGATCCAACAAAGAACTTCGTTAACTGCCTACACCATTTTTGGCCAGCTTTTATTCTTCTCGAATCTTGAAATTCTATTGTCAAGGGCATAAACGCATGAGCTAATACGCTTTACGTTTAAACAACATTGCAAGTGTTACGATTCGACAAATTTAATCCACAATCTACAATTAATTTCGAAACATGATTATTGATAGGATACGTACTAAAAATCTGTACTTGGAAAAATTACAATGTTATGGCAATAAAAACCGGAAGTTCTTCATTTTAAATAAATCTATTTCTATAAGGTGCCAATAGAAAAAAAATGAACTTCCTATAAAAAAAATCGGACTCAACTTAATATCTTTTCAAAATGATTCAGTTTTAATGTAAGTACAACCCACATTATTCCAAAACGAAGATTATGTCATCTTAAATACTGATCCTTTACGCTCCATTGGCTCCACTATGAGGACATTTATAACGTGCTCCACAGCTCCAACGGAGTGCAAAGAGTCAATAGAACAGCAATTCCATGTTTGCCTGCATATCCTTTGCCAATCCATAGTAAATGTTTGTCTTGTATCAAACATATTCCAGCCATACTTCATACTCCTCGATAGGTTGGATTCCACAAATTTCGAAGAATAGAAAATCTTTTGAAATTCTTGTGTAATTTATAGGTTTGTTTCCATGTAATCAATTGTCAATCTTCACCGTTATTATTGCTGATACATTTGTTACGAAACATAAAATGATTTATAAATATTAAATTGTTATCGAACGACACAGAACTTTCGATGTAAAATTCCATGTTAAACGTTTAAACACTATTATTATTGTCGTCGTTATTATGATTATACAGCCTCATCGCGGTAACGAGTTACACGCGGAATGATGAGTAAACGGCGGAACGTGGCATTAACGCGGAATCCTACCGGGAATCTGAGACTGGGAAACCAGGAACCTGACGAGGTTACGTGATGTTAAGTGCTACCACTCTATGATAAAACGAATAAGGCACGGAAGATACCCCTCTCCCGCCCTCCGCCGCCCATTTGCCATTCGATGAACTTTGGTTTCCATGCAAAATTCACTTTTTCGTACATTCATATTTTGGAAGTGATGCTATTGAAATTTGTGATAAAAAGAAAAAAATTCACACGATTGATAAAAATGATGTAGAGAAAGATTGCGTAATGCGTACCGGCGCCTAAATCGTACGATCGCGATATTCAAGTAACTGTGCTACTTCAACAAATATTTTTAATTTATTTACGCAGTAAATCATTGTACTAAAGTAGCTCGTTACGGATTATACTTAGGTTTTGTTTCAGTTGTCGGTAAATAATTTACGAATCCAAATATTAAAAAAGTGATACGAATTAAGTAACCTTACCTTGATATTTTACGTCATTCAACAAGATAACATGTATTGAACAAACGAGGAATGTATCAATCCCATCAAATGATTGCTTTCTCTGAACCTTAACTAAAGTGACACCGACATGTTTCTAAAGTTACATTATCTCATCGACATGTCAAAATGGTTCAAGTGCTGGCACTGTGCATTTGTTCCAAAAAGATAAGAAGTACAGAGATGTAATATGTACGTGCACTTATGTTGAACCGGAAGTGGCAGAAAAGCTTTATGAACGATTAGGATATTTTATCTGGTCTTTAAAAAAAAAACCGCTGCAGGTGAATATGGTCATAAAAAAACAGATACAGGTGGAAACGGGATATCTGACTTGTCATATAAAGTTATGTAATTATATATCAAAACAAAAAGTAAGCAAAGGTCGATTGAGTCTAGGTTTGCAAAAAACATGGAATTTTTTTTATACGCAAGGTTTAATTTGTATAATTAGTTTATTGGATGCACCGTTAAAATTGACAACTTTTTGCAATGCCGACATATGAACAAAAACAAAGTTGTGAGTGAATAGTCGAGGAAAGGAAGGCTGTTGGAAATACTTTTTTTTATTGCACGTTTCGTCGAGTAGAGTGAAACGAATGAAAATAGCTTTTCAGCCTTAGTTAACTTAGTCCCTGTCATTTTATCGTTTGAATTAAACATTTTTTCAGTAAACTTATGGTTCTGACATAGAGGAATGCGTGAGATAGAATCAAGAAATTGCTCCAGTGATAAAGTGTAACTTAATCATCTACATACAAAGGAATGTACATGTAATAAATGAAGTATCGTATTACTTGTATTTGTACTATACAGACAGATTTCAATTCGAAATCTGATGCGAAGTTCACTGATTTCTTATTTGACATCTATTTCTCTATTTCTCACTAGCTAGCGATAGTGTTAATGAACCAAAGTATGTACCCATCCTAGACTCAAGTGATGCGAAGGTAGCACGAAGTAAATCGACCTGTAATAGAACACTTGGAAGTAATCTTAGACGCAGACTCGTCCATAACCTAGTTGGTCGTGTGTCTCGACTAGAGGAGATGAAGCGACTGGAGTATAAGATGAAGAAACGATATACGATATTCAGTGTAGAGTATATTTCCGAAACAGTACTAGATGCAAGAGGGCGTAAATTGAGGAAAGAAACAATTGAAAAAAGCAGCCGGGAGTTATATTCAGTAAAACGGGTTCGCGGTAAAAATCAAGAAAGAAATTCAAGTGAAAAGTCGATGGCATCCCAGACTAACTGACCAATACAATTCTAGGGTTTAGCCTCAAATCTGTCGAGATGAACGAGAGGGACCATGCGCTTTGAGAGCAGTAGACATCTGTGTAGCAAGACGAACTTCACTTTGCTCTCAACGTCTAGGCTCGTATCTTTCCACCACGATTTACATATGCCGTTGAAACAGTATAACATCTTCTGAGGGTCACTAAGTATTTGTTAGTACTCACCACCGGTGGTTCTGGCGATTAGCACTCCTAGGCCGATCCACAGGCCGTATTTATATCGCCGACCTGGGTTAGCGGGCAGCGCAGCCATTTTCTACACTTGGGAGCACATACTTCACTGTGACGTAGATTCTCGGCGTCGGGCCGCAAGGCGCAGGCTGCTACGATTTCGGTTCTTTTCGTATCCTCGGGTGGGGGTTGTACCGACTGGTGAGGGTAACTTCGGCTCTTCTCGGCTCGGTCATCCGGAGGGGGAACAAGGGAGACCTTCGGGGGCGTCAGCGATGGCGGGAGAGTGCGACGGCGCCCGCTGGGCGCCACTGTGCCGCGACGCCGCAGAACTCGACCTCGCCTCCCACCCCATATTCCCTTCTCATCATTCTTCCCCACCAGTAAACTTCGTTTCTTCTTCCTCTTTCGTTAGGATCGTACAATAGTTCTGTCATCTTTACCCACTAGCGAGGCACTTCCAGGTACCTCGCCACGCTACTCTGGTTTATGTGATCCTTACTACCTAGTCTCCTGTTCTCCAAAGCATAGCATGTTGGATTCTTGCATTATATATTTTCAGTAGGGGCATTCCACTCACAATTCTCTGGAACAATCATAGACGCATTTCGATACTTTTATAATCGACGAATTTTAATGGGGATTAACAAGAAGAAAAATAGATTGGAGTTTACTTCCTAGCGCATTACGCAGCAATCATGTCTACTTTTGGTTCCATCGATCGGAGCTTATTACACGAAATAAACGTTATTGACACCCAACCACACTTTCACCGATTAGGTTCTTTTACGAATGGAGAATAATAGAGTGGGATATATAATACATAGTCAGTCGACATAACTTTTATGAGCTACAAGTTCATATGTACTCCTTAAATAATACTTTAGTTTATTAGATGAAATCTTATAGTAGTGGAGAGTCTATTCTATTTTCAGAGACACGTATAATGATGACCAAGTTAAGATTCTAGTTAAAGTGGAACACGAGTCCTTTTATGTGCTTTTAGATTGTACACAGTATCGGATAGTATTCCATAAACGTTTGGATCGGTGTGTCCGAGACTGGAATGAGACTCAGCAGTCTTCGGTACTGCAGAAACTAGAGCCCAAGATTACTCTTATTGTTAGATTTATTTCTCAACGTGGACGCTTAAGTTTTAGTTAGGTGAATAATGTACGAAAGATTCTGGATTCATGAGTCCGAGACTGGAACAAATCTCGACCTTCCAGGATAGTCTGGCCCAAAAGGAACCGTAACTTTAGCTTTCTGCACTAACTGACACATGCTCGGCGAACCCTACTCAAGTGCAGACTGTAGACGAAGCATCCAAATTTGAGGCTCCAGTGAGGGTATAGTTCTAATGCATGGTATACATGTTACCATATTTAAATATATACATACTTATTCACCCTACTATGTATTTAGGCGGGAAATTCCATTACATTAATTCTGATCTTCATCCTCACGTGTACATAAAAACGATTAAAAGACGCCGACACGACGCGCAATATTTAAATGACGTCGTACCATTTACCGATAAAATCGATATTTCTCGCACGATGAAAATACTTTGATTTACGATAATCCCGCTATGGGTATCTATTGGTAACCTGTTGCGCTGTAAAACGATTCGGCAGAATCGCACGAATCAATTTTAGAGAAACAACCTTCAAGTCCCATATTAAAGGAGAATTGTATTTTTAATGATGATCGTCTGCATTTTTTTTTTAGAAAGATAGCGGACGCCGCTGTTTTCACTAGCAATCGTACAAAGGATCCTATTATACGGTGTACGAACATCTTGCACTGGCGTTCTACTACTCTTTCGTTTGGTTGATTATCAATCAGCTCGATGAACTCTTCTGTGCATCGTGAATTGCATCACTTGACTTTCTACGAATCACGTAAACTATTGTTCCTGCGGAATTTAAATTATCATTAGATATTATCTTGGCATTAGAGGATTGGCTTTTAAGATTAAAAAATGATTTTAAAAATTGAAAATGTTGTACAAGCTGTTAAAATTATTCGTGTAGAACGATCCATGTCGAATTATTCGTATAGACTTATGCCGTGTAGAGTTAAAGTGCTTCACGTATTAATACAGCTAGACTTTTCAAAATTAATATCACGTTTCATCATGGTGAAAAAAAATAATAACTTAAAATTATAGCACGTTCTTCTTTCTGTTAAACTTTCTTTATCGAAAGAGGGCACGGTAGCAGTAATTAGTACATCGAAATTGATAGGTGTGTGCAATAGCTTGCTTGACGTGGGAAATCAAGAGAACGGCAAATTAACGATCCTCTCGATCGATTACCACGCCTACTGGGCTCCACAGGGTGCATTGTAGCATCATATGATCCAAATACTCAAAGATACTCCTATATCGTATAACAATGGCCATAATAATTTAGCTTTAAGAAACGTAGTAAAATAATATGACTTTGTGACACGCCTCAAGTGTGTTTATTCAGCTATTTTAGGCTGTTAATATATATAAAGTATCTTACTGATAAGTATTCGATCTACGATTAACTCAACTAAAAGCAGTAAAACGTAAGTAGTTGCGGTTACTAGAGGAACAATCAATATTTGTACAGCAACAATATTTCCTGCGATTTAATACATTTATGATACTTTGACAAATTAGTCTCGCAGTATCATAATTTCTGATGCAAAAATTATCTCAAGTGGTATAAAGATTCTTCCATAAAGTTTTTGGGTATTCGGTATATTCGCTTAATTAGTCATTTATGCTAATTTGTAAATAATGAAAATTCCGTGTGTATGCGCAGCTTTAATTTTAAACCTACTCACTTGCTACGATAGTCAACACCGAATATGAGCTTATGACAAGCGCATGACACAATGTTTCCTTTAAGACTAGGCGACTTCGTGCTCTAGTCAAGGATCGCGGGAAAATTATATTCACTCTATCGATCGATACAAACGAACCGGAACTGTTATCACCACTACTTGCCAACATATAACGAGTATCGCTCTTCTTGGAATTTTGCACGTGCACTCGACGTCTGTTGCAACTGCGACTCAGTCCCACGCGCAATCGTATTTAACTTCACCTTCTGTTACTATTTATCACATTACTTTCCCATTAGTCACTTTTCTGAATTCCTCTTTTTTTCCCACTTGTAATTCCAAACGGGTAACACTTATACGGTAGCTCCAGGCTCAATAGATTTTTATGACATATTATACGATGGAATTTAATTAAAAATTTTTTTAAATACATAACACGATATCTTTCACATTATCCTCGTTTGCAAAAGGCTATATAAAGCATTGACTTTAAAATACAATATGTAGAAAGAAAACTTGTATATAGATATTTGAACAATCGAAGGAGCGGCCAGGTTAAATACACCGTATACTGTTGAACTAAAACGTATCCGACTCTAAGACCACGTGACACTCATGTGGCAGTTAAAACATATTTGAACAGCAGGTACGTTTTCGTGGAACTTCGTTAGATACATTATATAGATCCAAACATATGTATTTAATCGGTAACAATTATTTATTATATAAAAACATATAAAGAAAGAGTGTTTAAAGTCTGTTATGGTATTATTATAACATATATCATTAGTTCATGAACGTATCAAACTAATCTGCACAATTATCACACATATTAAAATTGAATTGACATAAAAATCTTGTTTAATCATTTAGCTTCATATTGTGTTGCAAACTGATGGCATTTTATTTTACCAATCATTTCGTTCAATGATAATGGCTTTCACGTGTAGTGATCAACACATTAATTAAACGTGCCTGTGAATGTTTATGTCATACGAGAAATATATACGCAGTACTGATAGTCAAGTCGATTATAGATCACATTGCAGAAAACAGTTTGGGATAGCGACGCGCATAATCTAAACAAGTAGACTAAATAAAGCTATGAAATTTGCTCGGACGTTGCAGCACGTCGCAGTCGTAGTAAAAGTATATGGAGTATATAATGAAAGTTATAAGCGCTATTAATAAAAATGGGTGAGTCCAATGAACACTGATTATGGATTATAAACGAGGGCAATGTTTTTTTTTTTTTTTTGATATCACACAACTCCCAGGATTTATAATAATTACGAAATTAATCTAACTGTACAATTTAATATGTAAGCATAATTGTATACAAATGAAATATTCAATGTTGATTGCGTCTCAAGAAAGTCCATGTATTATTAGATATCTAGTAATATGATATTACTGTAGAAGGGTTAGCAGCTGGTATAAGAGTTACAAAACGTACTGACAAAGATATAATTATTAACAGAATCGTAATTAGTAATTGGTCTGACATAATGATGAGCGATGAATGAAGCAAAGAAAGTCATCCAAACCTTATACGTACATGTGTACATAGCCATACTAATTACCCATACGATATTATATAACCTTCGCAAGATTAATGTCGAAGATTAATGTCAAGTCACAACCGAATGACTTGAGACTTGTAAACGAAGTAAAAAAAAATGTACTCCGTAGGAAGAACGAATAGTACAATTTTATAATTTACATGGTGATAAATCATAAATAAAAGACCCAATTGAAGCGGCGAGGTGGCAGGTAATATATTTGTTCTTGATATTTTCATTATGTATACAAATTTCCGATGTTCGCAATTTTATTGTATGATTAATAAACGATCCGTCACCCATTCCAGCTCAATCAATAAAATAGGAGATCGCTTAAGCGTTTTTCATACCTTCCAGAAAGCTCTTGAACGACCTGACAATAATTAGAGTTAATATGAGAAAATTACGGAAAGCAAAGAAAATGAAATTACAGCAGTGATGTAATTTTGGCAAATTATTATTGCTGGTATATTTTATGTTTTCATATAATAACAATATATTGTTAGGACCTTCAGTGTATTTCTCATCTGCAAAGAAAGTATCGTATGAATTCTTTGTATAAAGCACTCCTTACCTGTATCCTTTATGCTTCATACACTCCAAACCAAAACTGAACTGTCTATGGGGGTTAAGGTTACCTGAAGTTCCTCTTTTTCGCTTTTTTTTTTATATTTTTCTCAGGCGTACAGGCGCGAATATTTTCGATGTCAATACTATATGATTCATGATGATATTCATTAAATCTGCTGTTCACGTCGCCCTCCTTTAGGATAGGACCAGTGAGCACCCAAGAAGCTACCGACTGCGAATAATGTTGCTTTCTCGGCGTTTATTTAGTATGCTGCTAGTCAATGGAAACCTCAGATCATCAGGCTTAAGTTCTCAATGCTCTCATGGGTTCTGCATACCTGCGAAATGTATTATTGCGTTTCAAGCCGATTTTCTGGAATCATTACAAACTACCTGTGGAACAAGTTTCTATAGTTGAAGTTGGAAGAATGCTTGTGGACTATTGTATACTTAAATCCAGCTTAATTTTTGTATTCTGAAAGGAAATATCGCCAAATTTTCCAATGGCAATCTTGAAAAAACTATCGCAATCGTCAGAAATATTTATTCAGCCGGAGATAATGGTTAGTCCCTTGCCAATCGATGTGTAACGTACTTTTTTATTTAGATAACTTTTGTAAGCCATGGTGAAAGTTAACTTGGATATTTATTTATAGAAATTAAATATCTATTTCTGTATTTATATTTATACACATTTTTAATGATTGGTGTATCTTGGAGGAATCGAGTGCCGCATTACCTTAATCAAGAGATATACACAAATGACGGTATCACGCATTTTATCGCATTAAAATAAGAATTTTTTACCCTGCAAAGAAAGTTTATAGAGTTCAATTTATAAATGCATGCACTTAAAACGTACTTTTAGATAAGATAATATGCATTCTAATTGTTGTAATGACATTTAATTAAAGAGTCGTTGATCGCAAGTCACAGAACATGACTGACTGACTGATATATTATCCTCGACGATATTCAAGTATGCAATTCGCATGATGGTTGTAAAATATTCTTATCTCAAAGTATTTCCTTGAATCATTATAATAAATTACATGAATTATATAAAGTGCCTTGTTGTCGACCTGTTATATTGAAATAAAAAAAATTTGTACCATATAGTAAAACAAGTAAAATTTGATTCATCCGCAAAATCATAAGGATTACAGTACGAAACAAATAATACTTGTCAGTCCATTGTTAGTTATAGGAGTGTATTCTTAGACTTAAGGCGATTACTGTGAACATAGTTTTATCTTTATTAGCCAGATAACAAAAAAAAACCGATATATCGATATAAGCAGCTTTTTTAGTGACTCACATTAACCGGAAGAAAAAATTTCTTTGGGTGTTCATGAGACATTAAAAAAATAAATAAATAAAGGGCATCACTGTTCGCAATGGCCAGAAAATGAGTGTACTTCTGTACGTGTAAGATACTTGCTTTACAATAAGGCTTACAAGATTCAGGGACATACGTTTTTCGCAAGATACACGCCTGATTCTTGTTGCTTTTCTTTTCTTGGTTTATTTATTCGCCTTGCCGTCGCATCGATTCACAGGGTGGATTTTCAAATACAATAGGATAAGATCATGGGTTTCGCACTAAGGGGTCCAACGTGAATTTGTGAGCGTGAGTTCCTTCTGAATACTATTAGTCGTGTCTACTGAAAGTGCCAGTCAAAGAAGCAGACCAATCGGTGAGCAGTGCTGACGACAAAGGCGTCATTTTCATCCAAAAAAAAAACACAATGCTCGTCGGCTATGCGAGAGGCTCGAAATCTCGATCTATTCAACGCGCGTCTCGGGAGAAGTAGAAATATATTTCATTCGAAGACGGATCCTGGCCACAAAGGAGCGAAATCTACGTCTGGGTCCTAACACGCCGTAGCCTCCCGGCCTTTAGGTCAGCTTGCCTTTCCACCCTGCTTCTTTCTATTCAACCACAAGACGCCTCAGGATCGTAACTCCCGAAATACAAGCCCTTCCTCTTAGTAATTTTGAGACCTCAAAACTTATATAGTTAGTTTCTTTAATGTGCATTTTTGTACATGGTGGATTGGCATCTCTTAGAAAAATCCAAATTTTCGTTTTATTTTCACATTTATCTATTTAAAATCATTTGTAGTACGTGACAGGGTTAAAATCCACTATATGCAATTGTATGATGTTAGAGGGAAGCAGTGCTCTCATGTGATTATTAGCATACAAATTAGCATTAAGAGTTTTATTTACATAACCTATATTTTAGGATGCTAAAAGGACTCTTATAAAAAGTAATTGATTTCTGTGGGAAATCAGAAATGGAAGAGGAAGAAGCTGTTAAAATCTGTTAAAATGAATGGACCGTTAATTCGGCTGTAGGAGCATGGCGACTATTTCTCAGCCGAGATTAGTCGGTAGGCTCCATTGGATAATCGATCGTAATTGCGTCTATTTAGAGGGGCCCTGCGGCTCTTGTCGACTCGTTACTCAATTCACAGACTGCTATGTTTCAGACCAAATAACTATACGTATATGCATTACAATATGCTTTTTCTTCCATTTTTGTTCAGTGCATGGAATCAGGTCAGTTCCAATTCGCTAAATAAATTTTATTTACAAAATTCATAGTTCAGTTTTCAGTAGAGAAAATATCCTTGTACGATAAAGACATTCGACGCAACGTACAAGCGTCAACCAGCTGCATGCTTAAATACATTAAAGTTTCAGTGTCCAATGAGAAGCTGTTTCAGCTAAAACAGATTTTTTTGTCAGGGTTAATATTGTACAACTTAGCGTTGAGATAATTAATTGAATCAGATTCGTATGATTATTCGACTACCACGAGAGACTCCCTGCAGCGATAACAGCCTTAAAGTTGTCCGGCCTATCGCGAGCCGGGGGAGGATAAGGATATCTTTAGAGGTGCTTTCTTTATCATTTAAAGTCAGGTGTGAATTGGGACGACTGCCGCTGGATCAAAGGACCGCATCCTACGCCAAGGAAGGAACACTCTTATCCGTCCAGGGTATTACTAACAAAATGGAATCTTTATTTTTTCATTTTTTTTCATGTTTGTTCACTACCTGGAAATTTTTCTAATCAATCAAATCAACCAGTTTGTATGATAATGAGTTTACTTATAGTTTATATACGGTGACGTAATTGTTAAAAAATAGATACGTACAAAAATACGAAATTTAGTATATGATTGAATTATGATTTGTAATATTTTTAAGCTAGCACGATTTATTTCGGACAAATACACTTTTCTTAAAATATATTTTTATACACGGAGAATTCTTCGAAGCCTGCACCGAACTACGAATATTTTCCACGGACGTTTATTATCCTCATATTGCCTTCGCGTCATTTTTTTCATTAAATCACTTTTCTACGTAAGTGTTTAAAAGTGTGTTAACCTTCCAAAATATTTGCTTTCAAATCATTTTCAATTATAGCCCAAAAACATATTTGTTATGGATATTATTAATAGAGCGGGACTAAAAATATATTCGGCACGACCGTCTATTGAAATGAATGAATATTTAATGGCATAAGTGTGCTTTGTGCTATATATATATTTCACATTGCTAACATAAACAAAATTGTGACCGGGGCGCAAAATAGATAAAAGTACGGTCCTGCGTTTAGTCCTTATTCAGAGACGTGAGGCGAGACGAGACGAGCGCCGGTATAACAAAGATCCATCGGGACCGGTTTCGTGTTCTGCCCTTTTTTACATTCCCCGAAGATGCCCCGCCGGGCCACGGGTGTGAAAACCGACACCCACCCACTTGTTATTTTGTCAAACACCAGCTTCGAAAATTATAGGAATCATGCTGTTCTACCCGCACGGTAAATTACGCTCGATTGCATGCTCTTACTGCGCTCTTCTTACAACCCGTCAATTAAACGTGACACTGGACAATTGCTACCGATCTGTCGACTCGACTCTTAGTCTGACATTTACTCCTGTAAATAGACCTCGATCAGTTTATTTAAATTGAAAGGACATTCTGTTTCCACGAAAATATGTATACAGCTTTTGATACACTTTGCAATATTATACAATCATGGAAAACATGGCATTATTTAGTTCTGTCGTAACAGATGATGAGCATGTAAAGTGTCAAGGAAATCTTTTGAGGTTCCAAGCCTATTGTTTTCCACATGTACAATATATTTATGGTCGGGTCATAGGACCAATTTCACTTTTAGGGTTCATCTTACGATTCGCAGTGCAGAAGAGTCTTTTAGATGTGGAACTTATTTTAGGAGCCATATATATATGTAGTTTACTATTAATATTATCTTAAGTGCAAAAATGGGTCATTTTCTCATATAATAACGTTGCTGAGAAATATGACAAATTACACAAAGAAATTTTAACGACTTACGCTATCTCATATAATGGGAGCGGTACCTGTTGACATTTATACGATACCGCTATCTATCTCAAGATAATATTGAATGACAGACAATATTACAGAATTATCAGATAGGAGTACTTATTCGACATTTGTTGCTAGATTATTAATAGTCGAACATCCAGAGCAGAGAAGGAAATTTTGAATCACTTTGAAATAAGTCATTATGCCGGCAATAGACTACATTTTACATCAAACTATACGAAAATGGCAGATGCCGAAAAATAATATTGTACGGGATTTTTGAACAGTTCACAATTTAATTCCATGACAATTATGTTGTAGCAAAATTATCAGTTAAAAGTAATGGAACCAGAACGAAAGTCCGTGAAAGAATTCCGTGTTCAACCGTTCCATCTGTCTTTGTTAACCGCAATGAATTCAATTTCAAATCGTGAGACACGAGAGTGAGTTCGAATTGAAAATAAAGAAGGGGCCGAAAAGCAAAAAGATGATGATGCAGGAGAATAAAATGAACAGCATAAGGAGAAGACAGAGAAAAGGGCAGGGTGATTCAAAAAAAAAAGGTTCCAAACAGCCAAGCGGTCGCCGTGAAATTGTACTGGGCACCGCATCCGGTGTAATGTTTTCATCGCAATGTTTTTGCGCCTCACTCATTATTATCTTTTTTGCTGGCCAATAAGGAAGCCTCGATTAGTTCACTAAGCTTTAACGTATTGAAAAATTCTGCCTTCGCTTCCACGAAACAATAAAATTCTTTCAAGTTTGAAGATCTTGATAGTTTTACAGAATCAATATACATATATTAATTAGCAAATAGGAATAATAGGAAACTGTGGCGTGGCGGTAATGCAGCTGTTACTTTACCTTTGTTAAGTTCGATTAGGAAAGTTTGTAATTTTATGTCGCAGAGTTATTTGTTCTTTTGAAAAATGTAAATACGTGTTTTTAATCAAGCACCGTTATACGACATTTATGCAGGTCCTGTTTTACATAAGACACTTTACATTTGGACTTAATTTGTAAAACCAGTTTTCAAACTTAGTTTAAACTCGAGAATATCATCTGATGTTTTTTCAAGAACGACACGATTTTCAATCCCCACATGCAGTCTCTGTAGATGGGAGTAGGTTGTGTCAGTGACAGTTGTAAAGGTGCGTGGAAACAAAACCAATACGAATCGCGAAGCTAAGACCATTCCGGTGCATTCGAAGCGCTCGCATTCTCAGGGGACAAGCCTTTACGACTTTTACGGAATATGGCATTTCTGCGAGCTGTACTGCTCTACTATATCTTATACCGTATGCCGGCTGATACTTATATATACGGGCGGAGCACGTTTAACAAATAAGGCTCTTGTCGAGTACACTCCATATGCTGACTTACACCCTAAGACGGGTTGCACACTTGTTGCCCATATTCGGAATACAATACATCCTTCTCTTCTCTTTTTCTCCTTACTATGCCGCAGATACTTCTCTTGATCTGGGATACAACTATATCGGGAAAATGAATTTCAAGCAGACATACCTGTATCGGGATCTTTAAAAGTTATCTACTTACCCGTTTTTTAAAATATACAACCACGGTGATCTAACATAAGAGCAAAAGACAAATAACAGGGGTCGTTGTGTCCCTTTTTAATTCGTAGATTAGTGAAGGAAGCTCGAAAAAAGTGGTAATAATAATAAATAATAATAATGAATATTCTCTGAAAATGTTGAATAGGTTTTCTTCGTCTATAGTCTATCTAAATCTGTGTTTAGAAAGAAAAGCAAATACTAAGATAAAAACGTTATAAGAAATTCTGATAACATATGTGTGTCGGATATTGTTAATTATACTTATATCGATGTAGAATATTTTCAATTCACGTGTAATGTTCGATGAAAGAAATACATTATGGGAAACACAAAAAGTCAGTTTTTTCCTTTGATTTTTTTATTTATGTTAAATTAAAAGATGCGTATGGATCACTTTTCCTTCTTGGCCTTCGTTGAGGCTTGTTGGGCCTTGATCACCTTAACGACAATCTTCTGTTCCTCAATCAAGAAGGCTCTGACAATCCTGTAAATTTAGATTAGGTAGTAGTAAATCTATATAACAATTTAATTAATATATAATATTCACCTTTCTTTTACACATTTGTGGCAGAGTACTCCGCCATATACACGCTTTACGGTCTTCTTGCGTTTACACATTCTTGACCGCTCCATTGGTCGAGCAGGCTGAATACCCCTTAGCTTATCTTTGCACTGACCACATCTGGGGATCTTCTTAGGTTTCTTCAGATATTGGTATACCAGTTTACCTCCAGGAGTACGAACACTATAGCAACAAAAAACAAGTTGTAAAACTTTTGGTATTAACATCTAACAATTCAAGAACTGGTTTACTTTGAGATTATAAATTTACATATATATCTTAAGAAAAGATAAATCATAAGACTATCTTAAGTGTCAAGATGTAAAATACAAAAATGAAATTAGAATAACTTCTTCCAGAAATTTATTATATTACATTAACACGTACACAGTTAATGCAATTAAAAACAGAAAAATAATAACTGTTATATTGTGCAGTTAAATTAATGATTTTTAGACATATAATTGATGCACGTGGATAGATGAAAAGATTTGGAGCGACAATCAAAACATAACCTCTTTTTCAAGTAAACATCAAAGTTTCTTTATGACAAACTTATTAGCGGGTAGTAGAATAATAGAAATTAAATATTTCATATGATCTATGACAATATTAAATATGAAAACTTACACACGTCTCCTATTGCTTTTTGTGTTGTACGACAAGCGTCGTCGATACGTGAGCCGCTGCACCATTTTGGTTCTGCAAATGAAAAGTTTTTTATTTAAAAATGTTCCAGAGATATTAACATACACAAACACTTTAAAACATTCCAGAATCTTCACAATTTCAAATATCGTACGAGATAGCGTGATTGTTTTAAGAATTACAGATTTCTAAAAACCATTAAAAACTCACACGAACCTCTGTCAGAGCCAAACGGAAAAGGAAGCGGACGGTCTTCAGGACATTCTATGGCAGCGCTACACATGGTTGCCAATAACCTAAAAGTTTCTAGATTTGATTCCGACGTTTCGCTACGATAATTAAGTATAAAAATATACTCCGATTTGATTATATATTTTAATGAAATATGTTAGAAACGTATGCTATACAATATATAAATTTATAGCATCATTATTTAAAGTGTCTTGCAGCTCAAAAAAAGCGGGCAAAGAGTAGCGGGAAAGGACTAATACTAGAAGATCATCGAGCCGTGACGTCAGATATCAAATCACAACAGGTGATTGATAAGAAAATACTAGGGAGTAAATTTGACTTATGAAAAATGTTGGTAAACTTGGTATTATCCATGTGTCCAATCCAAACGCATTCAGTGGGGGAACTGCGGCCTTCTGTGGCCAAGATGGCAGTGCTTATTGATAATTACGAGCAACAGTACGCAGTTTTAACAGCAGATATCACAGCAAAAATAAGTCGGATATCGATTCTCAGTGGAAGTGAGTATGAGTATTTACTGACCATTCAAAAACGATTATTGAATGGCGAATGAAATGATATTCGTTGACAATTTTGGACTGCAATTTAGTAGCATTGTTAGACAACAATAATCGATACGTTTAATGTATTTGTAGGTGAGAAAAGATCCCTTGTTCAAGATGTTGATCGACAAGTTGAAGAAGCCCAAGAATTGGTAACTATTTATATTAAATTGTATTTAGTTTCTTATTTATATATTTACTTTAATTTTTCAGTGGCTGCTTTTTATATATTTTAAATGCTAATTTACCGTTTCTGGATTTTTATTTCTAGTGTATTCTTTTTGCACTTTTAAAATATTAAATTTCATGCTAACAAATTAATATATTTTTAATATTTATGCTCAATGTCATACTCCTTATTAATAGATATATTCTCCTTTTTTTTTATTGATAACATTTATTTGTATAGCTGGAGCAAATGGAATTGGAGGTGCGGGGAGTGGCTGGTGCAGCTAGGGATCGACTTGGTGGTCGAGTAGAAAGCCATAGAGCAGAATTAAAACGGTTAGCACAAGAATTTCAATCCGCGAGGAATCCCAAAGATGAAATCATTGATGTCGGGAGTGAAGAAAACTGGGACAATGGTATCATGGAGGACCAAAGAAGAAGGTTATTGGATGCATCAGAACGAATAGATCGCACTGGAAGAACTTTGCAAAATGGATATCGAATGGTTCTAGAAACTGAAGAGATTGGTTCCCAAGTACTTAAAGACCTTCATGAGCAGAGAGAAACAATCCAGAAAAGCAGAGGAAGGGTAAGTTAATTCTTTCATTTTGATATTACATTCCTAATTTGTTTGATTTAAATAAAAATTTGCTATTAAAGTAAAATTATTATGATAAATCATGTTATTTTTTTTTTTAAATCTAAATTATTGGAGCATTGATCATATTTTTTCTATAATATAACAAATATACAAATAACCCTCGATTCAAGTTCGATGTTTTAGCAACGTGACAAACTATGAATTTATCATTTTAAATACATTATATTGTAAACACTGCACTCTACAACAAATTTAAGTGCATGCTTAAAGATATGTACTTTTCAATACTGTTCTCCTTTCTTTTACAAAGTATTTGATATATTTATTATGTGAGCATTTATTATATTTGTGTATTTATTTTTTATAGTTACGCGAAACGGATGCTGAATTGGGTCGTGGATCCCGGCTGCTAACAGGAATGATCGTCCGTGCTCTGCAGCAAAGACTTATCTTAGCTCTTGTTGCCTTGGTCCTCATTATCGTGGCTTGTTTTGTGATATATTACAGCTTTAGATCCAAGGGTTAATATTCCAATGGAATTAACAAGACTTAAAAATTTTTTTATTTGTAACCGAATATTTTGAAGCAGACAATTTGATTTTCCAAAATTGGTTTATTATTGGCCATGGAATATGTTTTAACTATTAGTATAAATTATGGGTTGTCGCTGCGCCTTCTTCTTAGTCAAACCTATGTATAGGAAATATTTATTTAGTTCATTTTCGTATAGTCAATTGACGATGTATGTTCTGTATTTCATATTTATACAGAATTTGATTTATACAGTATTACACAAATACATTTCATAGCTAATAGAAAGTTAAAGTTTTTTTTCTTTTTGTGAAAATATCGTTCACTGTGCATTCAGAATCTAATCATAATCATGAACTTAATTCTTATGGATTATTTATTCTTACTCGTATGTTTGTTGTTATTTAATATAGTAAATGCTATGTACCAAGCGGCGTGGTGTAAAGCGGAGCTATAATAAGATTTTCGAAATTATAGGCTTTTAAAAATTATTCCGTATAATGTTATTCGTTAAGAATTAGAATTAACCAAGTATGAGATAATTCAAATTGAAAAAATTGTATGGTTGATATTGACGAAAACTAGCGAAATGTATAATAATAATTCGAAGACTGTTGCCTTTGACGCTTGTAAGCTTCATACGCTTTTAAAAATATTGACACTGAAGTTGTGCTATCATAAAAATGATAAACAGACATTAGGTTTAAGATGCATTTCGACTAAATCATTAATATTTATTAATTGATTTCTCGAAAAGCTGTTCATTGAGTTTCACCGCTTAGAAACTTTTGGTTACCTTCAGTACAAGACGCGGAAATTATCATTGAAGCTCGAATTTTTCAATACAGTTCAATATTTACGCTTGGCTTAACTACCAGATTTGCCAGTTAGATACAAGCATTTTGAAAATAAATCGATTTTGTTGCAAAGAATGTTGAACAAATTGTTTGATTCGACTTGTTACGTATTTTGAAATTATTACACTGTCGGTTGAACTTTCTGCACATTGCTGATATTGAAAATAGAAATGAAACGAAAAATAGTAATGATAGAAATCAAGGAAACTGTATATAATATAAGGAATCGTGAAAGGTGAAAATGTTCTATTGAAATAAAAGACGCGAGTCTAACAATAACATGTTTAATGGCCATAATATCATCAGTTACCTTAATAGCTTATTTGTTGTGTTTCCATAAAGAACTAAATATCAGTGAAAATGATACAATAAAAGTATCGAAAGGATTGAACATGCTTTCGATGGACGAATTGAAAATCGGCGAAATGGTGCAGTGATTGACAAGAGAAAGATTAAGAGTAAGTTTGAAATAGTGAAAGGGAACCGAAAAACAAAACTAGAATGAATCCTTGGAAACACTTAGATATAGAAAAAAAGAGCTTATTATTTAGCACTCTGATTAATCCAGATGCTGGTAGAGATCTTCCAGTTGGGGCTTGAAGTACGCCTTCAGTTGAGGTCGTTTTGTTTTCAGTGTCGGCGTGAGCAGTCCATTTTGTACCGAAAATGGATCTGGATGTAAGTAGATATCTTTGACCTGTGGAACAATGGTTAATAATGATTGCCTATTATTGAAAAAGAAAATACTTTTATAGGTTCCATAAGTACTTGATAAAATGTTGATAGCTAATGGTATACGATAGACTAAACGTAAGCAATGGATTGAATTAATATACAAAAAAAAAGTTGGCTGTTAAATTAAAAAATTAAGAACCTGCTCAAATGATTTAAGTCCTGCTTCTTTGCCCCAAGCGAGCATGTCATCGAGTATGAGCCTTTTGACTTCTGGATTTGCACAAAGGACACTCAATGTTCCAGGAATTTTGTTTTCCAGTGCCCAACACTTGACCACGTCGACATCCGGTACAACAATTGCTACCACACAGGATTTCAGGGATTCCCCGTGTACAAAAACTTGATGCACGTACTGACTACGAATGTAAATGTTTTCTATTTTCTCAGGGACAATGTATTCGCCCTGGGAAAGTTTGAAGATATGTTTCTTGCGGTCGATGATCTTCAGCGTTCCGTTCTGGAGGACAAAAGCTAAATGTCGAGTGCTACCATATTCAGTGTCAAATCATATAGACAACTATAATTTATACATTTTTAATTATCTCTAATGGAAGAAAATATAAAAAATACTTTTTTGAATGCCAAATAATTTCCGAGTGCTATAAATTTCAGAAACTGTGTGTTGAAAATGTATTGATAGACGTTGCAGAAATTTTTTGTCTGAAAGTCAGAGACTTACCGGAAGCCACATTCCAATGTCACCAGTATGGTGCCATCCCTGCTCGTCAACGACTTCTGCAGTTTTTTCTGGATCTTTGAAATAGCCCAGAAACACGTTCGAACCTTTGACGCAAACTTCGCCCTGATTGCTCACGGCAAAATATTCCATTTCAGGGACGTCAACCAATTTTACGCAGCAGCAGGCTACTGGTGGTCCTACGTGTTCAGGCACATGGTCGCCCTGTGTAATGTTAAAAGCATATATTAAAATCTTTACAGTAATATCGAGTCTAAGGTCGGGACAACCTGTTCTGCAACACGTGCTCATACTTTGCTTTTAAATTGTTAAAGCCAACATAAATATACTTGCACCTTCGTTATACTCGGAGTATACTTATTGTTTCGCATTACCGACAGGGTTTACGCTCGAAATAGAAATCACGTGTGTATGTCATTTAAATGTTAGTCACCTCAATTGGCACGTTCGATTATTAATATTGTAAAAATGTGAATCAATGCAACAAGTGCAGAAGGACTCCAATTCGTAGAAGAGAAAGACCTCAAATATTTTTTTCCCGCTTAATTTTTATATAACATAAATTCGAAACCTACATTTATTTTTATCTCATGATTTTACTAGAAGCATTTTTTCCTTCAGTCAGGTTCGTTTGGATGAGCAGTGATATCTGAGTGTGGCTTTAAAATTTTTACTTTTGCACAAGTACATACTGAAAATATATTCAACTTATTTTACATATATACTCAAGATAATCGAATGCGATATACGTACGGGTATATTCTAAGTATCAACCGCGGATGGTCTGATGTCCGTGGAAATGATTTGAAAATTGATTCAAAGTAACTCAATGTAACAAGAATGTAATAAATCTTCTTTTACCACATGGAGTTTCCCTGGTGTTTATTTTTCATTTATACTTCAAAGTCTGCCTATTGAGTGGCGAAATGTATGGTTTATTTATGGAACGTTTATTGACTATCTCTAATTTAGAACTCAACGGCTGTTATCCATAAGGGTGTCCCATATTTTCAAAGCTGGCCAATGCAAGCGTCATTTAGATAAATAAGGCAGATATTTAAAAATTGTTTATTCTGGCTCTAATAAAAGACTAAACTTAAATAGCTTCTTGAATTAAATTTAGTGTTTCGTCGTAAATTCAATTATCACTTATTACTTTCAATTCTTGTTTTTATCTTTGATCAAACTTTACTCAAATTTCGTTCGTTCTTGAATCTTCAAGTTATACGTAAACGATCAGTAACAATAATTCAGTCATGCATGAATGTATTGAGAATTTAACAGAAACTTTATAATTAATCAGTAACAAACCTGGACG
Organism: Hartigia nigra; assembly: GCA_031001745.1. Lineage (NCBI taxonomy): Eukaryota > Metazoa > Arthropoda > Insecta > Hymenoptera > Cephidae > Hartigia > Hartigia nigra. The sequence goes on along the minus strand of JARPRG010000344.1, from coordinate 190,031 downwards.
GTAAGCGTGATGGGAGCGCAACATTCTGTTTGACCGTAACCCTCGACGATGAGACACCCAAGGACACACCTGGTAAAGGTTAATACATTGCCAGCAAGAGGTGCCGAACCAACCACCATAAGCCGTAGTCTACCACCCATACTATCTTGAATTTTCTTGAAAGCAATTTTGTCCCAGAAACCGTTGTTCCGTATTATGCTTTTCTTAATTTCTGACTCCTTTGCTCGTAAGCCCATGTTGAATAAAATTCTTTTGAGAAATGAACTTTGCAGTTCAGCCAAAACCTGAAACATTAAACAATTACAAGTATCATTAATAGCGCAATACAACACAATATTTGCCGTAAAATTTGTATTGTAATTTAAAAAAAAGTGGTTTTAATACTACAATACTAAAACGATATACAAAGTGTCAACTATAATTGTATCTTGCGATAATAACGAATTACTGATAATTAGAAGGGTTTTACGTTTCACAGATCAACTTGTATGACATACTTTTCTTATTAGCTCAGGAAATACGGAAGTACCGACAAACCCATTGACTTGTCAAGATCATTCAGGATAAAATTAGTCAGCACGAATTTATCCACCTGCTGGGGATTATGGCAGCAGTTTTTGTATCGCATCTGTCGTTGGCACGCTAACGACATTGCGCAGCACGACTATTATCTTAAGCAACTATAATTGGGCAGGCATGTGAATGTTCTGGAGTGAAAACGCGAATCGTGTGAATGTACAGTCTTGGATGTCTTCCCATTAGTGAACCAAAATCATCGGTTCTTGTAATTGAAACAAAGTTGCTAAATGGAGCTTTGAAAATCATCGAGACTATTCGTTTATACAATTTGTACTGGCAATTACGCAATTCACAGAATATATAATAGTAGTAAACCAGTATGACGAAAAGAGATGTAACATGCTTTGATTTTCACCGGTATTTATTCACATATGTACATTACTTGAATAAAATGATTGAATCATTCAAATGAATGGATATCGATATGTAATAAATAGAAATGCATGAAAAAAATTAGGAATACAAAAATATTCTGTTGAGTTCATTAAGTTATGGTATATGTACGTAGTAGTGAATTTGCATTGTTGATACGGTTCAAGCTTACCTTGTCGTATAGGCGGTTGAGTAATCTAGGTACAGCAGGCATAACAGTCGGCCTGAGAGCTTTCATGTCTTCGGACAATCGTTTGATATCACCACTGTAAAAGCCAACGGAACCGCCCACCATGTACATTCCATTCTCGCAACATCTTTCGAGCATGTGAGCCAAAGGTAAGAAACTGATCATCGTGTCGGAAGCTGTAGGCTTATGATCGCCTAGTTGAAGAATAACGGCACAGACTCCTGCCATTACGTTCTGGTGAGTGAGCATAACGCCCTTCGGATTTCCTGTGGTACCGGATGTGTAGCAAATTGTGCAAACGTCTGTGGGCCTTGGTGGAATCTCAGGATGATCTCTCTGGGAGCCAAGACGTTCAACATCGTCGAACCTTAATAATTCCACACCGCGATTCTTCGCTCTCTGATTTGTGGCAGGTCTTGTCTCCTTGATCACGATAAGTTTTCGCAAGCATCTGCCAAAAAAAATTATAAGAACGCTTAGCACTTTGCTACTTTCTTTCATTAAAAATCAAGTGACAAACTTTTCAAATTTTTTAAAACGATTTTCTCAATTTTTTTTTCAAAGATTACAAAGAAACAAAGTTATAATATAACGTTTTGCACGTTACAACATTTTTTGTGTATTATAAAATTTAATAAAAATATTTTCTTCCTTTTGAATTTAATGGTACTATTATACCTGACGTTTATCTAAGATACGTGCGATTAATATTTGCGCTTTTAATTTCAGTTAAAAGAAAGTTCTGTTAAAAATTACCCGCACACCTTGGTGCTTTGTCGAGCAGCAAATTACATTTCTTATCGTCTTCGCAGACGACTAAACTGATTTCCGCCTGATTGATGATGTAGGCACATGCATCGGGGCCAAGAGTATCGTATAAAGGCACTATGACCAAGGAGTAAGTGTAGCAAGCCTGTTCAGTCAGAATCCATTCAGGACAATTCTGACTATAAAGACCAACGAGGGTCGTTGGTCCTGGTGCAAGTCCGCACGAGAGAAGACCCGAGCCAAGGTTCCTTGCTCTGAGCAGAGTCTCATTGTAGTGCAACCACTGGTATGGTTTGTTGGGTCCATCTCGCCATCCAAGACAAGGTCCATTGTCTATTAGCAAGAAGATTGATTTTAATTGAAGTATATACAGGGTGTTCGAAAAATGGTGATACCACGAAGAAACAAATGATACCTTTATAGAGAATACATTTTCTACAAATAATTCTTTTTAATTACAGCATTATTTTTTTTTAATAATCGCAGTCAAAGTTCGTTGGGCGCGCATCTAGCTTTAGCTTATCTAATTACTTTTCAAACGACGGAACATGTTTACTTCTGCAGTCGTAAGTCGCCATTTTACCAGTGAGTTTGTGTTTATACTTTATTGTTATCCGTCTACGTGTAATTTAAATAAAGAAGAAAACAAGTGCACAGCTAAAGATAATTTATTTTATTATATATTTTATAGTAATTATAAATGATGTTGGAATTGTCCTCCATGCATTTGTAAACACGTTTGTGTACCATTCAACGTAGACTCTCGTATAAATAACAGCAATGATAGAAACATTGTTAACAGCCTTGTTTAAAAGAGAGACTACGCACGTGTGTACACGTGAGATTGGGTAAGTAAGTAAGATCTTGTATAAACGGAAAATTATCGATGTAAAATTGAAATATTAATTATATAATTAATACGTTCTTATTATCAAAACATAATGTGCTTCGGTTATAAAATTCATATAACATAACTAAGCGGTGGTTAGCTCTTTGGTCACTGTGGCAGCTCTTTTGGCAAGTATAATAAAGAGTCATTGTTGTGGTTGCGTCTGTTTACTGCAAGGTACATCAAATCATAGCTGTTCTAAGTTTACGTAGTGTTTTCCGCATTGACATTGACATAATATCCTAAGATATGACTTTTTACGATGCGAAAAATTGAATAAGCACTTCTTTATATGTACTTAAACATAATTAATTGCCTTGTAACGAAAACGTCGTAATATTGATTCTTGTTTTTATGCAATAGACATTTTATAGATCGCCATTGGTCATTCTACTCGTAGGGTAAAACGTTAAAAAATTGTTATTCGAATCAAATTTTTGGACAATTTCTGTGAATTTTAACAATAAGCAGCGCGTGGTAGGTGCCATGAGTATATCCACTGAACAGGTTTGATTGTTGGTTACAAAATCTATATTCAGCCTATTTTTCATATTAACATGAATGCACAGTATATTAAAACTGTCTTTTATAGAATTTACAAACTTACTGGATTCTTTGGCTCCCTTGCGGAACGCTTCGTAGAGAGTCCTGGTATCCTCGTGTATGTAGCTGATAAATCGGCCGTCCTTGCTGTCCTTATAAAACTTGGAGACTCTGATCAGTTCCGCGCCCTGAAAATCGTTGCACATCCATAAATCCCGTAAGCAACTGTGTACACATAGTGTTACGTAACATCGAGAAATCACAAGAGCTGCACTAAATATAGCGACACTGTAATGGCGGACATAAGGAAGAAGTAACAATTATATTTCTCTAATTAATTTACGTCGCAAAACGTTATTCCATTCTTCATTTTTACATTCACCTTTCTTTCGAATATTGAATCGTTATTGCATAAATCGATTTTTTTTTATGTGTTATCGATACGTTGATTTATTTTTGGACACTTATGTTTTCGTATAGATTTTCTTTTTTTTTTTTTTTTCGTCGTTTTATCGATGTGCTTATGGAGAAGCTGAAACCTTGGAGCTCACGCGGTTAAATTTGTTTTTGTATTTTTGGAAGTAACGCGTCTCGCAGCTGTGGCTGCGAATAAAAATCCAACGTGGGACGATGGAGTGGCCAGTACATTTGGTTGTAAAAAGCTAATAAATTAAGTATTATTTTCAGAAGGATTTTGCAACACTATTGATCTTTCATCTGTTAAGCGTCCACTTAGATATTCATAAAACCGTAGTCATGTAGATCCGTGAAAGAAATATTGAGAGAAAATGGGCTTCAAGAGTTGTCTAATGATATCGTCAATTATAATTGTGTCGAGAGCTGGTAAAAATAGAAATAGTTACGACCTGTTCATTTGAAATATTTCAAAGAGTACTTTCAATCAAATCAATTAAACGTTTCACACTGTATCGGTGACATATTTCCCCAATAGTTAAAAGATTGTTCATAAATCATAAAAAGCTAATATAAAATACACAACTTTAATTCGCAAAAAAAAAAAGAATAAAACATTAAAAATGCAGAAATACGTGATGCAAAGCAATAGCAATAAAAATCTTTCTAAATGACATAGCTCAGAGTAAAATCGTATACACCGATTGTGTATAACGATTTTCGCGATTTCAGCAAGCTGATGTCGAACAATTATATTTTTTTGTCAAGATCGAATACAGTATCGATAATTCAAGTAAAAAATTAATGAAAAACAAAGTCATGGGTTTCATTGTTTGAGTTCTTCCACTTTCCACACAATAGACAAATCCTTTTTCTGATCGATCAAGACATCGATTTTTGGTGAAGCAAGAGCGAGGAATATTTGAGAGATGGGAGAAGAATTCGTAAGTAACGAATCGTTGCGTCATAGCGGATTGTTAATTAAGAAAGGACGAGTCAGGAATATGAGTTGAAGTGTATCGCGTTAAGATTGAAATGTGTAAAGCACCTTAAGAGTTTCGGACTGATCGTTTAAGTCTATCGGTATGCGGATCGGCTCGTGAAAGAAGCAACCCGGCATCTCGGCTGCTCTTCCGTGCTTTTTCTCGCGCGCACTGCCACTGCTCTTCCCTACTGATCACCACTTTTACACTTGAAGAAGAGACGTTCTTGAGCTTCGCTCGCTTGTACTCGCTTCTCACGAGGTGCTCCGCCAAGCACACGTCTACGCCCTCGTGTCCATCCCCGAATTTCGATTTAAATATAGGCAGGAACGAGCGAACCACTCCGGCGGAAAATCTGGACTCAGGCCAGCTACCTCGTAAACATACTCGCTGATGTAGCAGCTGACTTTTTCTTATTCTTATTCCTATTCTTCCGTCTACTTCTATCCTTCTTATTTTGCTCACTTGCTTTCTTCTAGGATAGAAGGAAGGAAGTATGTGCTCTGTACTCTGTTTTAATAGAGCTTCATCTTCGAGCATGCATGACCTATCATGAGACTCGCGGCTGAGTCGTGTTAATGATGTAGATATGAACATCTTGGAATGTCCTAGAGCCTTGTGCGGAATTTATTGGACTTTGGCCATTGCATAGGTTTACCTATTTATGAATTGTACACGATACTCAAATTTTAATACATCGCGTTAGTTGGCGTCTTTTTACCTTTTTGCTTTGGCTATCATTATTTCACGAATCCTGGATCGAAACGCTATCTCGTGATATCTTGCTGAATCCAATTGGGTTTTCGCTGCAGTGGGTGCAAAGAACATGGTGGTTGTATTTGAAAAAAACATACGTCAGGTCAATATTTTGAAAATAATGATAATGAATGTAGTCCTGTTTACATATTATATACATTTTTCAAAACACGTAACTGGTGTGATTTATCTTCACAAGTGACACTAGATTATTCAATGTATCAATGTCTTTACTTTGGTCATGCGTCTTCACATTCTATGAAGGATGAATTATTGCATAAAATTAGGTACGCTATTTATCTTTTTGGTGTAAATAGTCTGTTCACGAGTTCAATGTGTCTTTTTTGACAATTCGGAAATAATATAATAATATAATCTAATGGATATTAAAAAAGAATTCTGAAAATTAATACTAAATATATTGCCAAAATATGTATTCTCCAAAAATAGTAGTCCAACATTTATTTGCTTACTGGAAGGAGTCTTGATTGAGCATCCAAAGGTACCAATGGTTTTTCTGGCGACGGTCTTGATACTAAATAAGCCGCAATTTCCGTTAGCACCAAAGCACCTGCTGCACCTCCCAGATAAGGTAGATAATCTTTCAAGTATGCCTGTAACACTAAATTTTGGGAAATTACATATAAATTAATAGCAATCTTATGTGCTTTGTCGAGAACTTGTTATAAGTTTGTAAGTCGTCAAACCACTTGTGGCGACATCACATAGAAGAACCTCCACGCATGTTGTCGATAAGAACAAAATTCGGTCGGTAATTTCAGTCGGTAAAAATTATAACTGAAGTAACTGTATAGAAATTCACGGTACAGTACATACTATTTTAATAATAGAAAGGAATATTGACTTGTGCTTATGCATTTTGTATAGTGCTGTAGGAAGATTTGATTTTTAGAAATCCTACTGCATAACACATCGATATAGTACAAAGCTATGTTATTGTACTTTCATTTCTTATATATAAAATCACAATTTTATAATTTTTAAACAAAGTGTAATAGAATTAATTTAATAAGATTATAAATAATTGTTGCTTGTTGAAACCATGCAGTAACAAATATTTCTACCAAATTAATAAGAATACAAAAAAACGGGAAAGAGAGATTTCTAGAAGAGAAAATTATATTTCTACAGATTTCTAACGTTTTAATTGTTTTACTTACTGTTTTGTTGTTTATTGTTTTTTAAATCCTAGATGTACAGAGTTATGAGAAATCAATGTTTGGACGTTTCGCGAAAAAGTTACAAGAATGCAGAGCTCAATGACCAAAGCGTTTGAAACGCCAAAAGTCAAATGATTGGGGTTAAAGCATGACACTTGTTCTTAGTTCTTCGCGCTGCAGTCTTTTACTGGGGTATCTGCGGTGTTGTGACGTCACTCTAGCGTCGAATCGATGGGGCAACCGGAGCATGAGAGGGCGCCGCGACGCCCTTGCCTTCCTCTACTAACAGTGGAGATAGTGGTCGAAAACGGTGCAGATCCTCGGTCAAGTGGCTGTCTGCTATGGATAATTTAACCACCTTTTGCGCGCAATATTCAAAATTAATCTCGCATATGCGACGAATGCTGCTTTTAAGATTTCTATCCTCTTTACGAGTATAAAAATAATATATGTAGATATATATTTTTTACATCATAGATTTCTTTATTCTTTTACCTTTTCCACTTGCTAGTCTGGAATGGAAGGTCAAATGAAAAACTTTGTTGTGCAATAATATTTCAAAGTATCAGAAGAACCATTTTTCTATTTATTGAATGATAATTATTTTTAAATTTTAGATCTAGACAGTGACTGATTAAAGTTGAAGATATTCTTATAAACGATGATCATATCTGATCAAATATATTCGATTGCATCAGGTCTTTTTTTTAACCTATAATCATTAGCATCTGCATTGCTTTCAATAGGGAATTGAAATTCTTGCGTGACGCAGAGCTACCATGCTAACATAAGAAGGTGGATGCTCGGTCAAGTGGGTGTCTGCTGTCGATAACGATTTCCGCGGCAATTTCGAACCTGGCCCTTGATTGGCGGTTATTTAGGGACCGCAAGAAACCTTCCTCGAGAGGAAGTCAAGTGTAATCCTCAGTTGAAAATACGATGCAGTGGACGTTCGACGAAAATTGTCGCTCAGTAGATTTAAAACAAAAAACCTCAAAATAAAAAAAAAATTGTATAAAAAATGTTGAATCAGTTGAATTTTACAGTGCAGTCTAAGCCATTATGAAATAAAAAGATCCTCTCAGGAATACTTTGAAAGATGATATTAAAAAGTTGTGACAAAATCCTATATTTTTAAAAATGACGAAAAAAACATTTCGTTGATATACAACTTTCTGTTCGTTAATCATGCGGATTACCTCGCAGTATTTGTTACTTTCGTTCGTCGCTATTTTCGGGTGTTACTATGTTTGGAAGAAAGGATCGTTATCCTGGAAAACATCAGGAGTCGTTGCAAAAGCATCTATTGAAGTAGATCTCTCATTACCATCAGCAGCATCATTGCCAGTGTCTCGTAAACTGTTCAACAAAACTACAAGGAAAACGAAAAATCGAAATAAAAACCATGGAGCAGTCTCCAGGTATATGTTACAATTGTACAACAAAAGAGCAGATGCTGATATAGTGAAGGCACTTCAGCCTATACACATTTCCGGTCCAGTAGGAAACAAAGGTCGAATTCTCGAATTTTCTATACCGCCAGTTAATTCCGGAGAAATCTTGGAAGCAGCCGAATTACTGGGAACAGCAGGTATGATAATGAGAGTTCGACCAATTATCGAAAAGACCTCTGGAGTGCAAAGATCAAGAAGGGACGACTCTTGGAGAGCCTTTGACGTCACATCGTCTCTTCTAGCTCGAAAAAGCGACACAGTACGGCTCCTGGTTAGTGGAAAAGTTAAAAGCCAACCTAATGGAGAAGGTCCGATGTTGCTTTTGAGCTACAGTAAACCTAGAAAACGTAAAAAAAGGTCAATGGACGAGGAACAAGATGAGAATTTATGGGACGAGGATGGTGGCCGCCGCCGGCGACGAAATTCTTGTCGTCGACGTCCGCTCTACGTGGATTTTGCAACTATCGCCTACGACGAGTGGGTTGTAGCTCCGCCGGGCTACGAGGCATTTCAGTGCTCTGGCAAATGCTTCTACCCATTTGGTGATCATCTTAGTCCTACTAAGCACGCCATTGTTCAGACTTTGGTACACACTGCTCTTCAAGGTAGTATTCCTGGTGTTCAAGGCAGCGCAAAAACTGTTGGCAGAGCTTGCTGTGTACCGACAAGACTTGCTCCTACTAGTTTACTTTATGTGGACTCAACCGGTACGTTAACGTATCAGTATGGTTATGAAGACATGGTCGTGGCAGAGTGTGGCTGTCGTTAATAAAGACTATGTTTCCTTTTACACTATTTTATTAGTAAAATATTACAAGCTAATCGCCTCAAACGCATCGATCGAAGTTCACTAGTCCATTTGATTGTTTATGAAACATGTAACTTGTGCTGATGAGTTTGAAGTGATTAGCCTTATCAATAATATCTACAACGTAGACTAGTACTAGTCGATATGGTACAAAAATACAAAGAAACTAAGTGCTTATCGTGAGCTCAGCTCTTCGTAATTCTTTTCTTTTTAATATGGGCTTTCACATAATGTTGTAGAAGTCTATGTTAAATTAACTAAACACTTTTGAGCACATTTCACTATTTTTCCTGTTGAGCAGGTAAGACCGCGCTGGTGATGGAAGTTTTGTCCTGCGTGTCTTTCTTAATCTGTGTTTACTACCAGGTATCCTCTCTATCTTGTAGACATTGTGTCTTATTGTGTTTTGTGGTTGAGTGAGTCTCATGCATAGAGAAATCGAACCCGAGAAGTCGACATCCGTAGCTAACTCCAGTTTAGGTTCCAGGCTGAGTGAAAATTCTGCTGTACTTTGTACAAAATCTGAACGAATTTTACTTGCTCCACGAATGGCTATACCTGATCCCATTTCAACGAGGGATTGTGCGTTTCTTGACCATAGACTGAGTTGAATTTTTCCAGCCAAGTCGAAACTAGCAGCCCCGTCCACGTCAATTTCAGTTATGAAGCCTGATGAAAGTGGTATGAAGTCTTTATGGCGGTGAAGATTAGTAAGTGCCTGGAACGCTGGCGTTCTCTCCGAAGCTGTTCCAGACCATACGTGACCCATGAGTTCTCCTTGGCCAGAAAAAAAGACAAAAGGTCTTATTCCAACTCCGAGAAAACTTATGTCCATTCCAGCTGTAGCTGTTTCGTCTTCGTCCATGGAATCCGAATTATCCTCAGAGGAGGATATAAAACTTCCAAGGCCTCCTGCGAAGAGACCCAAAGAGAAGAGAGATTGACTATCTTGACCAGACTCTAGAATCACATCAACCACTCCGCGCTTGAGAATTCCGGAACTCATTTCTTGAACCGTGACCAACGAACCATTACTTCCTGGGGAATTTAAGAAACTTCTAGTGAAGGCAGTACTTAGTCCTTTTAGAGAGAGCACATTGTAGTTCATGACTTTCGTCGCCTCAGCCTGGAAAGCTTCTTTTAAATTCTTCGCAAATTCACTATTTTTCTCCGCAATTTGTTCCATTCTTTGAGCAAGATATTTGCGCACTTCGTATACGGTGTCATTCATTGTTAGATACTGAACGAGACCCTGAAGATCCTCTTTCGAAGGATCAGCTTCTAATATGATATCCAATGCAAGGGTCCTGGCGCTACTGTCGCGTCTAGGGCAGCCAATTTGATAAAAAGTTCTAGCTGCTGCGATTTTCACTTCTTTGGTTAAATGCTCCTTTGGCAAGGCTCCCAGGGCCCGCCAAGCAGCCACGCTAGTAGCTCTAGTCCCATTCCAAGCGTAATTTAACAAAGTAGGAATTGCCACTTTACTTCTTAAATTACGTAAAGCTCTGAGAAATTTAAGCTTGCACTCTTCGCCTGTACAACTATCGAGTCCAATTTCTAAGCTTGCTCTGGCTCTTTCAATTACCGCTGGGGAACCATGCTGCCTGGCCATAGCAGCGGCAGTCAAAGCTAGAGTTTCGGAAATTTTATCATTCTGCATTGTCTCCTCTGACCTTCTCAAAATATCTTTAGCTATATCTGCGTGAGGAGTAGCCGACATTGATAGCGCCCAAAGATATCTTTCCGTATCGTCGCCTCTCTCATCCTGCTTCAGAATTTTCATGGCTGCCTGATGTGCTGCAGGGGTTCCTGCCGAGCCCAGAATATCACATAATTGAGATTTCAGCTCTCGATATCGTGGACTTTTTAATAGCTTAGCAAGTTCTTCAGGACTAGCGTCCCTGACCAATGGAATTAATTTGAGAAAAGCCACGGCTGATTTCACTGATCCCAGTGCAGAATCTTCCAAAGCTTCCCGATTTCGTTCAAGCATTTCTTCAAGCTGCAACATACAGTACCAGTATTTATAAAATGTATACAAGATATTTTTGTCTGTAATTGAAAAAATATTTTTTTTTTCTATGATACTGAATCATTAATTTTTAATGATACCGTATGGTTATAGGACTTCAGCAGACACGAATCAACAATTACATTTTGACGCTATTATAATTTCCTATTCAAGGATATAGCAGTTACAAAACACCTGATGTACATAATTATAACATCATTGAGCAAGAAATTTTAACATTATTGATATGTCTAACTTTTGTGTTTGCTGGTAGTTCCTTTAACGTATTATTGTAATAGTAAGGAAAAAGAAAAGGACTGACCGTAACACAGCCAGACTCTGGACAAGTCACGGGTTCAGGTTGCAGACCTATTTGAGTCTTTTTGAAACTTGGTTCAAGAAGAGCAACGGCATCCTTCACGGAATCTGCTTGCACGGGTGACGCATCCGAAGTTTTCGGAAGTAATTTTAAGGTTCTTTGAGATGTGACGATAGAGCCAACATCCTGTTTGCCTCTCAAATTCATTACGTGGCTTTCATAATCGATTACAGAGTTTGGCACAAACGTGTTGGTCAGTTCATACGAAGAATTACGATTACTCGTAACAACAACACCCATTATAGGATTCGGATGGCTTTGAGTATGGGCCAAGGTATTCTGCTCGCATACAATCTTTTGTTTTTTAATGGATAGTGGTTCAAGAAAATTGTAGATAACATTGCAGAGACCGGAAGCATCTTGTTCTCGAAATTCTCCATCAAATATTCTATACTGAAAGAGACTTGCAAGGCCTCTTTTTAGATTTACGCTCGATGGTCTTTCTGATGGATCTAAGTAGACTGCTAGAATTTCACCGTTCTTCCAGAGAAGAAGAACGGGGCTTTTTAAACTCTCATCCAGCCTCGAACTGTGTTCCACAAACCCTTCGGGTTCTGGTGCTTTTCTGGATTTGATCCATAATTGTGGAGATAACAGCTGCAATAAAAAGAAAAAAGTTAATCAATATTATTCATTTTGAATTTTGCGATGTAAACATTAATTCATATTTAACATGATTATTCAAGACTTTTAACATTTAGTCAGTATGGATATTTAGTTTCTTTTATTATTACAGTAATTATTGTCATTATTGTGTAAAGCAAGATCATTCGCGTGACATTACAAGTTTGCCCTAGAATAATATACATTTTCTTGAGAACGGTATTTCATTCATACACTTATAATGACACTAGTACGTTACTACGGAATACACAAAACATAAGAGATTTATGTAATAGGTGATAGTTTATGGTATCGTGATAAATTTTATCCTCGTATCTCTTTAATTTGTAACACCAATATATCATTACCTATCATTCCCGTATTATCGATCGATACATCACATTAGAAAAAAAAAACACCATTAAAAGTACCTCTGCAGTGATTCTTTATGTAATACTTTTACATACGAAACCCGAACGAAATCTGTATTTTGTATTCGATAAAAAAAAAAGTGCTTATAAAAAATTTTTGTTTGTTTATAAAAGTTTAGGCAGTTACGTTGTCTTTCTATGAATATTAGGAGTAAGTTTTGAAAATCAACTATTTCTTCCTATTAATCAACTTAATTGCCGTGGTAAAGTTTGTTTTGGAGCACCCCTCCATAATCGATTAAGTCGATACAATGCCCGAACTTGTTAAAGGTCAACTTATCTTCTTGGATTTATGTATGTATAAAATAAACAAATTGTAAACGATATTCCGTACACGAATTTAAAGTATTTGAGTTTCGTACATATACGCCAGAATAATCACTGCCGCTACTTTACATTAGATCAAAGGTTATCGAGATACTGTTATTATTTCAAACTATGGGACAACTGTCAAGTATGTTTAAAATACCAACCAAACGACAAAAATCACAGGAAACTTAAATTATTTAAATTCCTACAAGAGAAAAAAGAAAATAATAATATAAATACTCTAAGTATGCATCGCACTAAGAAGCAAATTATCACGTTATGAAAAAGGACGTTGAACCAGAGGCAATGACGAAACAATATAAGGCGTAGATATAAGTAAGCTTATTGTCAATTGAATATCAAAAGAGTAAACGTACATAAGAGATAAACAAGCTCAAGTCAAACCTCAATTTTGAGAAGAATGGCATCGACATCGCTCGGATCTTTCCACAAGGCGGTAACCACAACCTCGCCGGTCACTTGAAATCCTACATCGCCCAATTTGACTGGTCCGACTTCTTTGAAAAGAACTGTATTGGTCAACTCATATCTGAGTCCATTTCCAAGCTCCCAACCACGGGCGGCGCCAGCGACAGCTACAGCGAACAAACACAGAAAGAAGACGTTCGTCATTCCGTCGATAACTGTGAGATTCTATACTAATGAAGTTTGAAATTGGACTAGATCAAGTAGCCGAAGACCGGAAGTTGCTTGGTCGGCGGTCGCGAGTCGACTGACAATAGTGGTCAGAGTGTTCGACCCCACCATTTCGTCCGAAAATCATACGTTAGCAGTCAATCCCATAGAGTGGAGCACCGTTAATCCTCTTTCCTCTTTTCTCCTCTTCCTCCACCATCCCACTCACTACTTCATGCATACCACCGCTGCCACCACCTCCTCCCCTGCACCCACCATTTCCCTCTTTGCTTTCTCAACCATCGTATATGCCCCTTGTATTGTATATAATACCTGATCTATCAACGTTGCTACGGTCGCCATTGTCAGAAACGTACATACGTCATTGCTCCCTGCTACAGGAGTGCATAACCGTTTTTCCTAATCAGTTGTATATATATATTTATGAATCAATGTTCCTTTTTCCAATTTGTTACAAGCTTTAAATATTTATGATTAAATTTTTGTTAGGACAAGGATTTAATAATTGCTTCTTATCTATCGATAAGGGGACAACAATCTACCTAAGTTCGATATATACTGTATGTGCTACAAAGTCAATATTCTCAGGATTAGAATTACATTAACACTACAGAAGCTTACATTATCTTTTTTTTAAGTATAAGCTGCGGGACTTGTTTTTATAAAATATAACTTATGTTCTTTTCTACCTACGCATGAGTAACGTAATGAGTATTTACTGTCTTTCACTTTTCATTCATTAACAACTTCTTATCAGATTAGCGTAAGCACAAAGTGTACGTAATAAAAACTACTATTGTTTGAATAATATCCGTTAGTTATGAACCATTGTCTATAAACGCTGTTTGGTGCGGCTGAATAGTCTACGTAAGCATCAAAAACTATTTTCTTTTTGTTTCTGGCGAGAATTTTCTATTTTTCGTTATCTCACTTTTTACTGCATAACCGAAGGACGAAGCGCGCTAGACTCTGTAGCCAATTATTGATTATATGTATGTACTCCATTATTTCTTGGCGATAACGGCATTCTGAATAGGAGGCTCGTTCCCGTATCGCTCCAAAATGATAGCAACCTTGTTCTTTATTTACCTGGTGCCATCTGACAGTAGGATCCTAGAAAAGAAATAGTTGTCATCATAAGACGAACGAATAATCAATTTTGTTTAGACTCTTTCAAACCAACGTGGGAAGCGTACTGCGCTTATTCGCTAAATATTGTATTTACCGACTCAGCAATCTGCAGGTTACCGACTACTGATTATTATGAGATTTCTCCATCAGTTGGAAAGTACAGAGTGAATCGTACATGCGTATTGCAGATAATTTAGAAAGAAGAGGAACTCGGTACGACTGATAGCCATCTTTATATTTTTATATATCCAGTTAAAGTTACAAAAGATTATACAATATTCTGTATATCATTTTTTACGAAGAATTTGTGTGAAAAAACCAAACCAGTTGCATGTTGATCGATGTCGATGATGTTTTTGTAGAATAATATTTTTAATTATTGCGTTGGTGTATTATGTGTTATTGTACTGCTATAGGAATACGTGCCTATTGTCGAATAAACTCATGCGTGGCGAAAGAATGATTGTTCACATTTCGAGCATGTACTAGTGTCCAGATTATTGGGAAAATTTAAGAGGTTCGGAAAAGCGAATATAAAAGTATGACAAAATATTTAGGTTATTCAGATGTAAATTCAAATCGAACTATACCAAAGTGGTCGTTGCTCAAATATTAACAGCTAAGGATTTTACCTCTATTTTATGTTGTAGCATTATTCACAAGACTGTGCAACTCTTGAGAATCAAGCCATCAATAGTGATATAATATAAAAATATACATTTCTGAACATAAATATTGGTTGTGGTGTTCGAATGTTGGCATTTTATGAATCTTATCAAATCATTAGTATTAATAATAATTATCCACGGATGGTAAACTATCCTTTTTAAAACTAAGGTAAAAATACAGAAAAGTGTATACGAAGATGTTAGTGAACGAAAAGATAAAAGACAGACAAACAGACAGAAAATTTATACAAGGATTCCGACCACGAGTAAATGACAAAACCAATAAGTTAAGTATGATTATAGTAACGAACGACAAGTTTTGAAGAAGCGTAATGCAAAATACGTTATTGTAAATTAACGGTAAGTAAAACGACGGAGAAAGGATAGCGAAGGCAGTGACTAAGTGCGAAAAGCAAATGAGTCTCCAAGCAGTCCAGTGTATTGTCAGTTCAGAGGTTTAAAATGCTTTGACCATGTGGACTGGTGTCAGGCGTATATTCGGGAGGGAGAAGAGGGGCAGGATACGATGGCAAATGATGGGGGTAATGGTGGGGGGTCGAGAGAAAGAAAGATTGAAGGTGGATGGGAAATGGTGGGAGTCTTGATTTAAGTAAGAAGAATGTAGAATGTTGGGTATAGAGAGTGGCAGGGGCCAATAACCGGAAACTTACCAAAGAATGCCAGAAGGTAGACGAGGGAGATGAAAACGGCGACCGGCCTTTCGGGCCAGGCCATGTTTCCTTCTTGTCGTCCTTCCTCGTTCCCGACTGTCTGTCTGTCGGTCGGTACGACCGTCGGTGGCCTACCGAGCTGTCCTCCTCTCCTACGAATAAACACGAATAATTAGACAGGCCGCGTTATCGTGTACCGCGACTACGGACTGCCAGGGCACAGTCAAGATGGTGGGGGAAGGAGCGTGGGGACAAACGGTAGCTTCAGTCTACTCTGTTCTGCTCTACTCTACTCTACTTTACTCTGTACGGCGTATGATACTACATGTTAAAGAGCATGCAATGGAACATGAAACACGATAACAAACTTTTGCTCTCGCTATATCTTTATTGAGGATGAATTGTACTTTTCACTTTTTATTACAGTTACGTTATTTTAGATCGACCTGTCACGTTCTTTTAGAATGTTCTATTCATAATATTAGTATTGAATGTTGGGGTAAATAACTCAGCTGATATTCAAGGCTATAGAAAGATTTTAATAAATTTATAATTCAACTGCAACATCCAGACGACGCAATATTTCAAATTATTTTATACGCTGGGTTTATAATTGGAGACTGATTGGAGTATGTTGAATATTTGCAATATATTTGTATAGATTTTCTATAAGAGATTTTATAAACCTGCTTGCATTTATTAAGAAATCATTTAATCGTTCATTTCCTCGTATTGAGTCAAAAATATACGTATAAAACAATGTTTATTTTTTTTAACGAGGATTAACTGAATAAATAATGAAAACTGAATTTTCCACTGTAAACAATATTACTCGACAGCTGTTTTATATATTCTAAGTATCAAAATAGCTATTTTATTCCAAAGGCAAAAGTTTGACGATACATGAAAATATTAGATAAATAGAGAGATAAATTAAACGACCCCGTTTATAATACTATCATACCCCATCAAAACTTCGCATTGAACTTGGCATCAATGGACGATGGAGTCACGCATGCACAAGTCATTTTTACACACGATCCGTAATGTCAAGAATGTAAAGCTTGTGGAATATTCTGAGAAAATGTCAAACCTGGTTGTGACGGTGATTTAAAACTTGTACACACAAACAATCTATGGCACAAAAACAATATTCCAAATAATTTAATGCACAAGAATGTTTACGAAGTGGACAGCAACAGACTGAAGGGGCTTTGTCGTGAGCGATTGAATTTTATGGACAAGGCGAAGTAATATTGTGTTTGTTCTTACTGCTTGAACTCTGAAAGCCTTCTTATCAGACTTGACAACGTGGCCTCCGACCCTCGAACGACCCCGTGATCCCCTTAATCACCGACATTCAGCATTTCTATTTCGCGATGTCGTCCTTCCTGTCTGATTAGTTGCTCTTCACTCTTGGCATTTTTTTTACTAAAATGACATAAAATTATTATATTTGTAAAGTTGCATTTGTTAATTTATTTATTAAACAATATTTTGAGCATCATTTTGTATACCTTACAATTATAATTTGTATGAAATGCGTAGTTGCGATTACTAGAGCAATGATTCGTATTTGGACAACAAATTTCTAGTGAAATTGACGACGCAAACTAGTGAGAAATATATTCTTCTTATCGACATGAATCTATATATTTTTATATTGAAATTCTCTATAACGACCTAATGTGATATAATATTCGTATTTTTATGATTTATTAAAAATCTCTTGATAAGCAGAACGTTTATTCATTCATAAACATCCGCTATGACTCTAACCCAATGCAATGTTTACGGAAAGTGGCATTGGGCTGCCTGCATTACAAATTAAATACTATTATTCATATATATCATTAATCTGGGAACGGTCACACGATTTTATTTCCCAATTTAAAAAGCATTGAGTTGAAGTGTTTTATAGGCATCTAATGTGACCACTCCATTAAACAAACGCTTTCGATCTCGTTTTTTGAGAGGATCCTGAAAGGTATCACTTTTTTATCTAGGAAGGTTAAGAAAGAGCAAATTATTGAATAATTTCTTTTATTAGCAATTTTATTCATGGCCATATTTTTTAGATAATAACTGTATTGAGCAAACAAATTTTTAAAAGGTTATCGATTATGTATTACATTCCCCAGATGACAAAATAATATTTTCGCTGTTAAAGCTTTTTCATTTCGCTTGTTTCGTAAGTGCAGTAGAAAAAAGAAACAGCATTTCTCAAGGGTTTTTTTACCCTTTAAAAGTGGAGTTCCGCAAAAACAAAAAAAATACGTGTCGAATATTTTGACCCACTCTAGAATCCTTCAATCTCATCAAAATTGGCGGAGGATATCTCGCGCGGTACTTGTTAGAACATATCCATATGTTCCTCGATTATCTTGAGTTACGTGAAAAATACGATGAATATATTTTTGAGTACATACTTGTGCTCTCTGGGATGTTTTGACTCACTCTACAATCTTGCTGTCTTATCACAACCGTGAGGGGGGGCTTGGGCGGTTTTGGTGTGAATGCAATCCTAGCCAGTTTATAAACAGCTCTTAAATTCGTAAATTTAGATAGATATTATACATATAAATAGAACATATAAATATAAGTCGACGATCGTTTTAATACAAAAATAAAAAAACTATATGTAGTTTAGAAGAAGAAGACAAAAATATTCTTCTGCATAGCATGAGAACGTGACAGTGTAGTCACGCTTGTGTAAATGATGTGTTTGAACAGATTTAAAATTATTGCATTTCGAAAGGCGGGAAATCGTGGTCCGTTAATGGCGGTAGCGTCAAAACAACCTATTGAAACTCACTGTTATAATTTTAAGTAATTTTTGTTGCTGATTAATTATATATTTTAATAAATCTAAGTATGGCTGACGAATTTCCCGATCCCGATGGAGACTTATATGACTTGATTCATGAAGACGAATATGAGGTTTTAAACGAACTTGAAGGTAAAGATAACCTATTCCGTCACAATTTCTATTGAATGAAAATCTATTTTCACATGTGACTAGTTATTGTCATTATGATACTAAGCTTATTCTTATCTAAATTTTCTAATTTTCAAAATAAAAAATTGTATTTTTAGCTTATGAATGATGACAGCGAGAACTGCTATACCTATACATATTTAGCTGTCATTTATAATTTTGCATACAAATTGGATAACAGTACATTTATAATGAATTTTAATTTGTATTTTTTTTTATTGTCAGATTTATACTATTTGGTTATGAAAAAAGTGTCTTTAATATTTTAATAACACAGATCTTTAATGTTTCAAAGTTCGAATCAAGAAAAGTATGGTTTATTGTGTAATTTTATTATTGCTTTTCAGAAAGAACACTTATTTAATTTTCTACTATGAAAATTTGAAATGGTTCATTTGTTTAGGATCAAGTAAGAAGAAAGAAGTATCTATAAAACCTGCACAAAATAATCCAAGTTCGCACAAAATCCTGAGCTCAAGTTCAAACGGAGAAGCTGGCTCACTTTCATCAAGTAAAAATGATATTACTACCAATGAAGTCACTAGAAAACGTACTATTGAGGAACTCTTTGGAGATGTTACCGATCTACTTGGCGATGATATACTACGTAAGATAATAAAATCTTATATATGATGTTTTATATCTTATATGATGCACAGAGCATCATTTAAAATGTGTGTTACTTATGCTATTCATATTGTTATAATTTCCTTACATTTTTTTAATAAGAGCATAATAGAGTGTTATAATCTCAGTGACATTTACTATTATTTTAAAGTTATCGATGATAACTGCTGATAGATAATACAATAATTCATTTTCTTTCATTTTTAGCACATGTTCATGAGCATAGAGAAAAAAGACCTCGTTGGGATGAACCAGAAGAAGTCATTGAAAAAGTTTTAGAAGCTCGAAGAATTTTACGTAAACAGAATGATTATATTTCTATTCATCAGACAACTCCAGAGTTTGAGGAGTAGGTATTTCAATATTCAAATTGCTACGTTAGGTTATCTTTGCAAAATTAAAATATATTATTTTTCTTTTGTAATGTACTTAGAGAAGAAAAGGAAACAATTTCGTTCAGAGTACCATCTTGGAATTTTATGCCTGTAACTCGACCATCAGATTCGCAACGTTATTATGTCAGAGTTCGATCACATAACAAATTTGCAGTTGCTAAAAATCGGCCAAAATTCGTGACTGGTTTACTTTCTGTGTCGTACAGTCGACTAAAAGCGGAAGCTGAAGAAATTGTAAGTTTAAATCCTTTGTTATGTCATGTGAGTTAATTTTTTGAAAAACAAACTTTAAGTTTAGATCGAAATGATATATACTTCAAAGAAATGTATAAGATGTAGTGATCCCATACATGAAATATTATAAAACATGTCTAATTAAGCTCATGGGTTTTATATATTTCTGTAAGATTCAGTTTTATGTGCAAACTGAAATGATAATTTCACTGAAATATCTTTCAGATTATCAAAAATGCAGAAGAGGCAACTTTACTTGCGACAGAACCTGATCGTCAAATATTGCCTGATGACAAGTTGTGGGTTGACAAATATCGGCCAAAAAAGTATATCGAATTACTTTCCGATGAAAGTGTTAATCGAGGATTTCTTCATTGGCTAAAACTTTGGGATAAAATTGTCTTTAATCGGGAACCAATCCCACGACACAAAACAACGGAAGTGCCAAAGTTTGGTAGTAAAAAATTCAGTAATAATAAACCTATTGATGGACTCGATAGTAAAGGATATCCGGAGTATAGAATAGTGTTACTTACCGGGCCGCCCGGACTTGGAAAGACAACTTTGGCTCATTTGGTAGCAAGACATGCTGGTTATAACATTGTTGAAGTTAATGCCAGCGATGACAGAGGTCCAGAAAAGTTCAGGTAAAGTCAGGTAGATAAATTGGTATAATTATTTTTAGTAAAACAATCGATAACGGGTGATGGTCATTGGCCTGATAAATTATTGAATAATTTGGTTTACCTTATAGGCAAGCTTTAGTAGCATCTACAGAAATGAAAGCTGTAATGGGCGCAGACCCTAGACCAAACTGTTTAATTTTAGATGAGATTGATGGTGCTCCAGCAACCTCTATTGATATTCTTTTAAAATTTATTCACGGAAAGTTAACTTCGAAATCGAAAAAAAGCAAGGGCAAAGAAGAGAAAGAAGCGGAAGGTTGTCGGCGACCAATTATTTGCATTTGCAACGAATTGTATACACCATCCTTAAGGTATTTCTATTTTATATTATGGTACTTTATTTTTTCATACTTTCTAGTTTGACACTGCTTTTGTTGGAGAAAAATGATAACAATCGCTGTAAACTTGTCTTAAATTTATAATTAAAAAAAATTAATGTTTCATTTCAGAGCTTTACGAATGGCGGCTCTCGTGATTCAAGTTCCAGAAGTAAGTGCCTCGAGATTAGCAGAACGTTTAGGAGAAATAGCGCGCAAAGAACGCATAAAAGCCGATGCGGATGCGCTCTTGCAATTAGCTGAAAAATCTGGATGTGACGTTCGTACCTGTCTTGGCGCATTACAGTATATGGGAGGTGCAAAGTCTGGAAACACTTTGAATTTAGGTTTCAAGGACACGAAGAAAGGATTATTTGATTCTTGGAAAGAAATTCTTCAGATTCCTTGGACTCGAAATGGCGCAATAGCAGCAAAAGACAGACTGGAAAGGGTATTAAAAGTTGTATATAATAGTAAGTCTATGGAAATATGTAGTTTCTTAAGAAGTATGTTATGATTTAATCCAACAAATCAAATTAGTGGTATTATATATTTTTTTTAATGATATGAAATTACAATTATTTATTACAATGGAAATTTCGTAAATTGTAATTTAATATTTAATTTTTATAAGTCCATGTTGCTGTATCTAATTTATTTTTATGCCGCCGAAGAAAGATCTGTTTATTGTTTCCGATTAATTTGGTTCATATTCTTCTTTTCTTTCTCAGGTGAAACAGATCGCTTAGCACTGGGAATATTTCATAATTATCCACAAATACAAAATAAGAGTATACGTCTTCTGTCCGATGCCCTTGAATGGTTCCAGTTTTTTGACAGAGTTACAACATTTGTGATGAACACTCAAATTTGGGGCGCCATGCCTTATGCCAATTATGCCTTTGTAGCGTGGCACTTCTATCTTGCTGGCAACAATAATGTACAATTATCATATCCCTCAGCCATATATGAGGTATGTTGGATTTATATACTTTCCTAACTCCATCATGTGTTTATGAAAACATATATTATTTTAGTGATATAAATCTGTATCAGAAATAGCTTTTTAAAGGACTTCGATTATCTGTAATTTTATTGTCAAAAAATTCCAAAATAAGTCGGAAGGAAGCGGCAGTCTTAAGT
>JARPRG010000344.1:153991-167734 GCA_031001745.1 Hartigia nigra | reverse complement strand
ATATTTCAGTAGTTCACATGTACCGAGTTTTATAGCAGAGATCCCGTAATAAGTAATATGTCAGGCAGTATCTGAATGAAATCCTAAATTATAAAAGGAGTCTAGATACATTACGTTTATTAGCTTCCAGCGCAAAATGCACATTTAAACTTAATCTGTAAAATTGCTTTCCATACATTTTCCAATAATTCCCTAAAAAAAGGCGGAAAAAGTATAACGATAATTCCGTATAAAGCTTGCAGGAAGCTCCGACCGTTAAAACCCAAGTCTCATCCATGGTGTAGGTAATTCTTGGCAAGTCGCAAGTTGCGAACAGTCCAGCAGGTAATCATAACTCAGAAGGACATTTGTAATGTCGCGAGTATTTATTGCTGTTGTTGGACGGTTTGTTGCAGCAATAACGGTAATGGGCTCGTAGGGACTCCCCCTGCCCCCAAACCCTTCCCCCAGCGATTTATCCTCCGGTAATTAGTACGGGTAATAATTAATGCGGCCGCGCATTGTGCTAATTATCAGTGGAGAACCTTTTAAGAAATGAAAGAACATTCGAAATAAAACAAAGCGAGGTTCGAGTCCTGGTGTTTGCCATTCGCGTATACCTATACCCTCTTCGTATACGTATATACACAACCTATATACAGGCTCGTGTACCCGACAAACGGAGCCAAGCAGCTATCCATCAGGGTGCTTTTGTCGCCCTAATGAGAGACTGAATTATTCAGCTTAGAGAACCCCCACCCTGGTACCACCTACCCCCTTTTTCTATCCCTTTACCGCTCACTCTTTGCAGAGACATAAGAGTTTCAAGATCGACCTTATATCTATATATACTTTTCTCTCTATCCGGACTCTTGGTACATGTCGGAATTTCGTAGAATAATATGCTATTTGATTATTCCGAAAATCTACCAACTTGGATCGCGTTTGAGGTTACGTAATTTGAAAATTAACTTTTTTTCTGCATTTTCTATACAAAAACGTACACTTTCGATAAATCGATTAAGCTTTCTTAATATCTTATAGTTTCTTATTAATCGCTTTGTAATATTACAATATTACGTGTCATTTTTTAGAAAGGTTGTACTGACCAGCGTTTGAAAGAATCTTTACCAAACCGCAGTTACTTTCACGTGTATTACACGTATACCCGTTTCCTCTATGTAAAGCTCATTTTCACTGAGATAATTGCACTGTGATACGGCGGAACTTGCTTTTTTGTTCGTCATGGTATCTGCTTGAAAATTGCCTGTCTTTACTCAGACTTCTCTTTACGTCTTGTCGACTCTTTCATTTTTCTTTCCATTTTCAATGCCGGCGCGCGTAAATACAACTCGAATGAATCTGGTACTAGCTTTCCTTCTCACACGTCATTGAGATAAAACTTCGCATGTTTAATGCGCAATTACGCAAGATTTCGAAGGATACAGAGAGTATTTTGATAAAAATTCATACTGCAAAAAGGAATGAGGTATATAATAAAGTAATAATAACAATGTGTCCATTAAGTAAATTATATGTATATTTAGTTCTTATACGTGGTAAGTCAGGGTAACTAGATTTAAACCCATTTTTTTACATTGTTTTTAGGCAAATCAAAAATTGGCTAAAAATCGATCGATTTTAGCTACAGCTCATCGAGTTTCAGGAATAGAGACTTTAATGCTTGCCATTGACTATTCCCCATTGTTACCCGAACTTTTAACTCCAAGGCTTCGTTCTGTTTCTGGCCATTTATATTCTAGTATTGAAAAGGCAGAACTTACACGACTTGTTAACGTGATGCTGGATCTTGGATTGGCACTAGTTCAAGAAAAAATACCAGATGGCGGCTACGAGTACAATTTTGAGCCGTGAGTATGAAAATTCTTTCGCTCAGCTTCGTGTATGAAAAATCATCATGTTTGAACTGTCGTTAAATGTGAATTAGCAGACTCCAATACATTACAGTAATCTCAGGTGGTTCATTAATATTCAATTGTTTAATTCTTCAGAAATCTCATGGAGATTGGAATATTTCCCGATTGTAAGAAACATAAGAGTTTGGCATATACGGTCAAGCAAATTGTAGTTCAAGAATTCGAAATGGAACGATTGAAAAGAATCGAAAGGATGACTACTAGCGGTTCGAATAAAATGGCATCCTCCGCTAAGGCGGCCACTGATGAAAGGAAAACAAATATCGAGGCAACGGAAAACTTCAAGGGAGCACAAGAAATCACAAATGCAGAAAAAGGTGTAGCGAACCATCTTAAGAAATTGGAACCTGTCGCCCTACAGCCAGAGAAAATGGTAAGTCCTCGACAATGTGCTTTCCAATTTGAATTCCAATTCCCTTAATTGTACATAGTTCATTATTAAACTCGCTACGTTGTTTGAATAATTTTCAACTGCTGATACGTTTTCGAGAGAGACTCGTGCCTCTCAGCTTTGATTACGATCGAGAATTTCGGTAAATTAATCTCTGACCAACTCTCCGAAGCGCAATAACTCACTGCCATTTGTTCATATTACGTTACTGGCTATACGAGCGATAAATCATCAAGTGACAACGATTTAATCAAAATTAATTACACAGCGAACAAAGTTATTAGACTCATCATATTCCATACTGTATTCTGTGTCTCTGTCTGCCTTACTGAATTAATTACAATAATTCTCGATAAATGTTTATACTATAGCTATAGCTATAACTATATAACTATAGCTTCCCCTGAATCTCTTACAAACACGTACTATTCAGATACATTATTTTATCTATTAATTCTAATATACCAACAGGTAAATCCTATTGTAAGTTACTTTTTATTCAGCTATGTCATTTCTGCTAAAAAAACATGCATTTTCAACTCTAACACACCTAACAGTTACTCCCTTCTCCTCAGCGGAATTAAGATACAGTTAAGAAAACAAAATGACGCAAACAAGAAGCACGAGAGTGAATTCAAAAGGATATTATAGGAAGAAGTGAGACGCGTGAAGCAGCAAGACAGTAGAAAAGGGAGAAAAAAGGTTTACGAGAAAGAGGAATTCAGTGTAGCCAGGAGTAAAGAGTGAGGAATCAGGAGCATTGAGTACGGTGAAGCGGGGGGGAGGGGGGGGAGGGAAGACCAAAACGGGACTGGCTGGTACATCCGCAAGGCTATTATAACCGCTCGAGCGAATCTCTATTAAAGCGTGTTTACACTGGCTTAGGGGTTGACTCAAGCCAGCCCTCTCGTTGGTTCCCGGTCGAGCCAACTCCGTCGTGCCGCCCTTCCCGTATATACGGAGTAATGCCTATCTAATTGTCGCGTGTATGAATAGTGAATCCTGGAGCACTCGAGGCTATGAGCCAGATCCGAGCTAACACAAGGGGAGCGCCATATGAGCTAATCTATATTATGATAGCCCGACCTCCGGGCCGCTCACCCTATACCTATACCTACCCCTATTTCTCTATTTCTCCCTTCCTCTTTCTCTCTTGCGATTCTACCTTGTACCATCTTGTTCCCTTTCTCGCTCGCTTAGCATCTACTCGGTTCATGCACCTGAATAACTTGTACGCGTGCGTCTTCAACACCCCTTGTTCCATTGTTAGCATCCGCTTCGGTTGCCATATTCCATTATGAGGTTGACCGCTATGGTTTTACATTGTAACAATCGATCTTCTTGCATGCGTGAATGTCATTTACAATTAGTTCGTACCACTTGAAAGTTTTGAGACAGTAGGATTGCAGATGTGTGTACCTTTTTATGTGGTTCTAAGAAACGTATGTAATAACGGAGTATTAGATAGTTGTTTAATATCGATACAATTATGTAGCATAGAAATGTTGAAAATTGTATTCTGAATTATTTTTTTTTATGGAAGTTCTTTGTGTAGTATATTTTCAGTATCTTGGTCTTCAGAGGTATAACTTATTATCATGGAGTAATGATGTTTATGCATATAGTTCAAATGAATATATAGACGTACAATATCTATAATATGATTTTTGGTTATGAATCGAACGAGTTATGTACGAATCAAAAGTTGGGTAATATTTTTTGTGATGAAATTATCGAGCGGACGTGATATGTTTGAAGGGATCGGTGTTATATGAAACCTAAGCCCTGACTTAAATTCAACATAATTTTCTTCGAGACAAGAGGAAGAGATATAGCAAAGAAAGGGAGACGTAGCGTATCGGGCCGCATAAAATAGCATTAAATGCTCATGGATGGCGCAGCTTCCGTTTCCGGTTCCGAGAGGTCCTTCCTCGTGAAAACGTCGTAATAGCGGCTGCATTAGGGGTTCTGGAAATTTCTGAACTGTGAGAGGATAGATGGCACGTGCTAGTCAGGACGGTTAAGGCGAGTGTATTTGTAAAGGCACGTAATCGCAGGGGCGGTGGATGGCGGCATTTGCAGCGTCGGGACGCCGGACGTCGCAATCTGGCCGCACCGCCCTCGACGTCCACCATTGTGATGGTAATGCCCCCACTCACCAGGGCCGTAGCTATTGCCATAAGATCCTCGACGTCTCTCAAATTTTATTCTACTCTTCTGCAAATCTGGATTGTATCAAATTTCAAAAGCTCATACATTGGCATAAAGTTTTCTTCTTTTTAGTCAATTTATTACACTTTTGTTAGCAGAGACATCTTCAGTCTTTTTCTATGAATTTTCCAGTATTCCCAAGGGAGGAACTAAAGGAATGTTGAGCCGAGGTTAGTTCGAGGGCGCCATTGCGTCCAGCCACCCTTCGGTCCTCCACTTACCCCTAACGACGTTCCCGGCAAATAAAAGTTGATTTTTTCCCTTTCTTTGTCTTCTCCCTCTCCCCACTCCGTCCTTCCCTCCTTTATCTCTGCTCTCGCCTGTTATGCTTCTCTGAACCTCTTGCGTCTCCTCCTTTTAGCTCTTTAGGTACCTTCTGTCTCATCAGCCTCAGTTCTACTTGGGTATCTACGCATCTACCTTCCTACCTCCTTGCACTTTCCTACACTTTGTTACCATCCTCTTCTGGCTTACCTGTATAACAGTATAACCTGCATGATTTCGTGCTAGCCAATAAGAAAATTAAATTGTACTTTTAATGTTGGAACTTTTCTCATTCTCCTGATTAATAGTCTTCCCTCTGATCTCATCATTCATTCTCTCATCCGTACGCCTGATCTCCGCCCATTACTTTCTTTGTCTTTTTTTCTGAATTTTTTTTATTGCCCCCTCTACTCGATCTTTGCTCTCTGCCGGAAATCGTCCTAATGTCATTTCATGCTCGTCGAACTAAGAACTTTTCCTTGAAACAGCTTGTACCAAATATTTTGAATTTCATAATTCTGGACTCTAAAGCTTAATAACCCTTTTTTTTATAGGATAATCTTAATAATCTGTAATCTTATGCTTTAATACTATTCAAGAATCTGACGGTCGATCAATGTTAATAATGATGACATAGCGTAATATATTTATGTGAATTGATTTGTTCAATTTAAACGTTATTTTCTTTTTAGCAATGCCGGGATTTCTTCGGAAGAATCGTCAACAACGATCGACAACAACAATCCGCAAACAAAATTTCACCGAGGACTGCTCGAATACAAGAGATGGTTAATAGTAATCGTGTATGGTACAAATATAAAGAAGGATTCAGTAACGCAGTGCGTCGTACAGTGTTGATGAGAGATCTTTTGTGATTTTAAATATCATGTAATCTTTTATATACGTAACTATGCTGATTAAAAAGTAAAAGTATTTTTTTCAAGTCCCCGATTTATGTTATAAGAGAAATTATGCATTTTTTGAAATCAGAGGCATTACACTGTGTGCGAAAACTTTTTGTCTAATTTAACTCATAAAAATTATATACTTCTCTCTCCGTATTGGTCGTTTCAAGAGTGGCAATACTTTCTCAGGATATTAAAAAGAGCGTATAAATAATTCTATGCGCGAGATAACATCTCGCCTACTAGCACTTTTGATCACTGACATTTTCATATGAATAAATTGACATTTACACGCGTGCATATTTAATGTAGGGAGAAGATGCTGCGTCCGGGGAAAACGCAACGCAACGTAACGCCACGCATAACAACAATAACATAATCGTAAGGGTACGGTTGGCAGGCCCGGCACGTGCGGCTTCTGTCAATAAGTTGAATAAAGCAACCGGTAATGTTACTCGAGTTGAGTCGGTTCCCTCGAAGGGTGCGTTCGAGTAGCCCTATAAACATTTCCGGGCTGTCCACAATCCCTTGCACTTGCCTAATGTATACGCGTGCTCCGCCCCTACGATTCCAACATTGATGCACGGATTCACTAAGAAAAGATAGGCACGATAAAGGTCCATTGCCTTTCCATTACCACGCACTAAATATCTAAACGATTCGTTCAATCTGTTAAGTTGTAAGGATTCAATAGCCAGATCGATTGCACGAGGAAAGAAAAGCGGCTACATTAGTCAGCACGAGAAAAGCGTTCAGTAATAATGAAATCAGTAATTTACCTAAGAAGAATAACTCTATGTGTAATATATAAAAGTTGCATCATCTTTCAAAAACGTTCTTCTCGGTGTGCAAGAAAAAGCAATAATTAATACAAAGATTTATAGAGTGAGCCAACTCACTCGTAAAGTGGGAGTGAGATGGATTCTTTTCACAAAAATTATATTATTTTTTTAGGTTAGATAATGAATTTATTTTTACTTCAACTTATCATAAGGTTACTTGGACATTTGTGCGGTGTACGCGAGGAGAAAGGAAATTCTTTTGTTTTTTTCATAGACTTATTTCGTCATAACTTTAAAGAAAGGTGGATCAACTATATCGACTGTAATATAAAATTAATCCTAATACGATGTTTGTGCCTTTATAAAAATTCGAAAATTTCGGTAATTTAATGGTAGTAAATGTAGTGTAATAAATCGTAGGGGACAGGAAGGCGTGACAATGACAAAAGTAACTTGATGACTCAAACGATCATGGTGAAATTAATTGCTGTGACTTGATACACATGGATGTGTTTCATTGGTGAATGTTATCTATTGAACATTTAGGGTGGGCACACGTGTCAGTGAAACAATATGGCGGGGGTTGTCTGCCACGTGGCTTTACGCAGAGTGCGAATATAGTTTTGGAAAGGCGTCCCTAATGGAATTATAAATTCAATAGCCTCCTGAAAACGCACCTGAGTCTTTAGCCCGATGCGTACAATGTAATACTATATGGTTCTATTTTGTTGTCTCTCTCTCTCTCTCTCTCTCTATTCTGCTCTTCTCTGCCATCACGCTAATTGCTGTGTGCAATGCCTTTCTGTTTGAGTTATGATCGAATTGTTGATCTATCGAACTGCAACTCTCTTGTTATTCGTTTAACTACACCTGTTTTGCAAAATTTCTCTATGAAAAATTGGCTTAATCGTGATTGGTCCAGAAATATTTTATGATTTCATAATAGTACATGAATTTGGGCGGAATTTAATATTTTGTTTTAATCGTAGTTGAAATTGATAACAGAATTATTGTTTTTATTTATTATTTGATGTATGATAAAATTGACAAAAATAGACTAGCCCGGAATGTTGGACCACCAGGTTTATTGCAGTTGTATTTTATGAAGCAAAATCTGAGAGTTTATATATTATTTGCATTCGATATCACGTACAAGCGGAAGAAAATTTAGCTTAGCCCATTAACGTCTAAGCAAAAAACGGGGTAACCTGGAAATTCCGGACTCGGTGGATTACGAACTTGTTAAAATTTAATGTAAAAATTTGTTTGACTGTATAGTATTGGTTGTGATATATAGCATAGAATTGTATTAAAAATCAAAATTGTCTTAATAAGAGCATTAAGCGTTAGCTCTTATCTTTCACTACTTTAGTATTATTCAGATTGAACTAACCCCTTTCCACAGTGATGTCTCTCTCTCTCTCTCTCTCTCTCGCTTCGAAACACCCACCCAATCACACTGCTATCTACTAAGTGCGATCCATTACGCGTAATGGAATGCGCCAATTATAACATTTGCTGAATAATTGGTGGCCGCTGGGCGACAGTGTCGATGGGGTAAAAAGGGTTTTAGGGATGGCGTGTAGAGAGCTGGAGGTGCTGAAGCTGTTGGACCTCGGCTGGTAGTGTCTGTGGTGTCGTTGGTATTGGATTCATGGGGCTGCGATCAGCCAGTAGCCACCCTGTACGGCGCGTCCAATACGTGCACCCTGTATCTACATGTCGAAGCAAACATTAAATAAATCATTTAATAAATTTTGCGAAACTGACGATAAACGCTAAAAGGCTAATTATTTCGCTGACGTTGCTTCCAATTAAGCTTTGTCATATTATCGAAGCTGCTACTTTTTTCCAATGGTCGTATCAACATTTCATTAATTCCATTTCGTAATCTGTTTAGGTGTACAGTTTTCACTCACGGAATTCTCTTACATGAAAAATTACTTGACGCCAATAACTTTATTGTATTATTGTTATCAAACTTATTGACCACTCTGAAGGAAAGTGAATTTTAGTTTTGAAAAGGGGAACAAAAAAAAGACTTGAAAAGGAAAAGAAGCTTTGGGCTCAGTTGTCTCAATTTTTAAACACTTTCAGTCTTGCCTGGCTTAACCGAAAACAAGAACAGAAGTTACAAGGTGAAACCAGAGTAAGGATTTAAAGATTTACGAGTGGAAGAAAAAAAGCAATGAGATACAGCTTACTCGAAGTCTCTTATATATTCTGCATTTGCACAATTTATAATCTTGGAAATATTTGTAAGAAATATTTCTTTTTTATAACTACCACGAAAATATTTATATCTATTGATAATTGATCTCTGATAGAGATTTCATAACGTTTGTAGCTGTGGATGTTTTTGATTTATTAAAACTAACCTCGAATCACTGGTATTCGTTTCATCTCCCATAATTCATTTTCTTCTATTTAAATAGATTCTATCAGCTGTATCGTTACTTATTCAAAGTATACACTGATACTGTTTCAGTATAAACTTTGAATAAATTGTTTTATCGTTGATATTTAATAATAATAATTGAAAAAAAAAACTTGATTACTTTATCCAAACTTAAATTTGATTGGGTTGTTACTTTGCACCAAGTTCACCATCATTCTAACAGCTTGGTCTTATATATAAATTGATTTACAATTTGACTCGTTCAATTTACTTTTCTGCATACAACGATACCAGACTTCACCTCCAAGTGAAATTTCCGAATTAATCGTTGATTAGTATATGACTTCAGTATTTAATTTAATTAATGTTTCCAGTAATTGCCAAAATTGCCAAGATTTTCATTATCGCAAATCAGTATTTATTTTGCTTTACATACATTTTCAAGAGTTTCATTGTCTCCAAGTATTTTTTTTTTCATTCGCTTTATTTTCCTCCAATTATAATAACCAAAAAATACTGCTCTTTGCACTCTGTGGTAGGTAAATTGGGAACTATGAAAAATTCGGCAAAATTGCAAAGATTCGGATCGTCCTAGGAAAACCAGATTAACGTGTTTTTTTTACGATCGAATCCTTGACGAATTAACCGAGCGGCCAAAATCCAGTTATCTTCCCTTATTGAGGTAGAGGATACAGTTACCACATAACTCTTTGGCATAGCAAACTCATTCGATCCCATCGGATCCTTTTCGACCTCGTACAATTCGATCACGTTCATTGATCCTTGCGCGAAATGCTTGAAGAAACGAAAGTGGATTTGAAAATTGAAAATCATTGCGCCCCCTGATCCCCTTAGTTTCGCCCGACAAGCTCTATAAATTCTCGTTCCCTTAGGTCGGCTTTTCGGGATTCGCCTATCCCTCAGGACGAACCCTTATCCGGGCATTACTTCGTTTCCCATACTTTCGAATTCTTTCCCATTGAATTTACGTTCCTAAAACACGTCGAACGCTACGTGTATCACTTTGCATAGATGTCAATAATAGATGCAATTATTTATAACGATCGTTACCGTAAATCACCTTATATTATTAACACAATAACAATAAAACGTGCAGCCTATTTGTAGTTTTGAAATTTTCGCGGCCAGAATTATTATTGAAACTTATGACTTTCGGTTGGATGCCGGATAAAAGAAACCTTTTTTTTTTTACTTCATTGAAATAATTTCTATGTCATCTTATTACGACATCGTTATGCTACGTTGAATATGAAAAAATTGAGCCAGCAGATCTTAATGGGTATTGTCTTCGTGAACGATCATTTTTCCGCGACTCATCTTGCCGCAAAGTGCCTACCACTTTTATTAATTCTATCAGAGAATTTCGGAGTTTTGGAATGGGTTTCGGTGAACAGGGGAGACGAGGTTGGCTGCAGGGCGTTTCAGCGTCGAGGTGGAGCTTTGATATGTAAATTAGCTGACAATGAATTTTATAAAACCTTTTACTGTAGGTGGGATAGAGCAAGGACCAGGGCGTTAGGGGGCCTGGGAGGCAAGACGACGTCGCGAAATTAATCACCGTCTGCTACCGGTTCCTCGCACCCCATTCGCTTCTCGGATCTCAGGGCCGTACTACCTTGGCACCTCTAACCAACTAAATTTTCGAAACCGAAAAAATATTCGAAAAAATTTTCGAAACCGAATAAATTTTATTAATAACCGCCGCAGAGAAATGCATGCATCAAACATTCTGTATTCGTTATCCGCAATGAATATTATTTTGGCATAGTAACATTTTTATTCACGCTTTTTTTTACATTGTATCTTATAGCGTCACTATATTCGAATAATAAAGTTTGACATAAAGTTACACATTAAACAAAATTTCAAAGTTCTTTTACTAGAATATCACTTACGATGAAAATTTACGATTTATTAGAATCCATCGGTTATCCAACTTTGTGCGCAAGCACGACCAGAGTTTGACAATCCTATCAGACAGTCTACATTTAATATATCACACATGTATACCAACGTTAATATTTATATATTAATTATTACGAATCAATTAAAATGAATGGTAAATTCATATAATCATTTGATTTTTAATAATATAAATATTCTGTCGAATTCTTTAAATCAATCCAACTTTGTATCTGTATTCCATTCAGCAGAAAAATACAGGCTATTGTACATATAATGATAAATAATATATAAATAATATTGATTTGATAAATTGTACAATTAAAAAACTTCCGTTTATAAACGCGAAAAATAAGAATGTCAAAGGCATGTATATTTTGGTATGACGTGTAGTCAAGTTAAGTAATATCGACAGCGTTAAGAGTCGATCGTCTTGGGCAAAGTGGCCTGGCGCCCGTTTTCCTTCGGTCTTTTCAACCCCCGCCCAGTCCTCATCAACCACCACCATAACTATCTACCCACCTATATCGAGGTTCGGTTGTCGGCAAGAAGTCGAAGGGATGAGATACCGAGAGAAAGTCTACAGGATTCGTGAATAGACAGGAGCGGTCCGGGGTGAATTAAGAGTGGGAGAATAAACCATGATGTTCTTGATTAAT
Source organism: Hartigia nigra (assembly GCA_031001745.1). Taxonomy (NCBI): domain Eukaryota; kingdom Metazoa; phylum Arthropoda; class Insecta; order Hymenoptera; family Cephidae; genus Hartigia; species Hartigia nigra. Next base: position 156,285 of record JARPRG010000344.1, on the reverse strand, counting down.
ATGGTTTACCAGTAAGTGTAACGGAGTGTGCAGATAACGCGTCTGCTGCTGCCACCCCTTCCGCAGCTCCATCGAAGTCCCCTCTCCTCCTTCTTCTTCCGGCATTCACTCTCTGCTTATGCTTTCTCGACTCCCTACCTTCTTCTCCTTCAACCCTCCATCGCCCCCCCTTCGCGTCTGAACCAACCAGAGCCACGTGCCGATCAATGGCGTCTTTTCTCCCATTGGCCCATTCCGGACCAACCCCGTGTTCAACGACGCAACCCCCTAGAAGAGGGATGATTCCATAAGAGAGAGCGAACATTTCTTATGAGAAGCATTGATTGCCAACAACCCCTTCTAGTGTTCTTCCTTCGCAGCTTCGGTGACCTACCCAACCTGCGTCCTTCTTCCCTTCTTTTCATAATATATATATATATATATTTTTTTTTTTCATTCTCTCTCCTACTTCGATCTTTGCCTTCCTCCTCCTTCGTCTGACTTCCTTTTATTCCCTTATGCTTCCCGCTCTGTTGCAGATTAACGTGCTACGACGGCACGCGACCATTTCAATTTCTTTTCTTCTCCTTTTTTCTAGGAGAGACTATTTTTTCTTTTTTTTTGTGTAAAAAACATTAAAGCAATATTCCGATATTTACGTTGTACAAGATACTTGCTGTTATATGCTTACTTCTGTTGGATTTTATTTTTCTTGGCTCGCGTCACAGTTTACGAGTATAAGTACAATCCACAAGTTAATTCACGGATAACGTGTCAAGTCCAGAAGACACTTGCATTGAAACTCAATGAAAAATGGCGCATTTTATACGTGAGCAGACACACGTGAATGCGTACAAAAATTTGTTACTAAAATTGTAGAATGAAAACCGAAGGAAGAAAATATCACTAAATAAGGAGACTCTTTATCACGAGAACAAGTTTATTTGGTACAACTATCATAGTGTGCGCTATATATATAATTGCTATTTATATGTATGTTTTATATATTATTATTATTATTATTATTATTATTATTATTATTATTACATTGTTATTTATTTTAACATTACCAGTGACGATTATCAGAAAGTAATATACAGATTACTATAAAGTTTCTACGATCCTTTGGCCTATGCTTTGGTTACGATAACGAGTGGCAAACTGGTCCAGGGACTCTTATCCCGGAATACTAGTTAAAGTCCAAGGACAAAAGAATCCCTCGTACCTGTACTGATGGCGAATGCTGGTCCTTCGTATGCGCACTCTTTTCTCTCTCTCTCTCTCTCTCTCTCTTTCATTCTCTAGTTTTTTCTCTTTGTTCCTCTCATGGGTCTCTACAACTTACTATCACGTCTCTAAAGTTAGAGCTTTCTACGCGAGGTTTCGTTTAAATATACTCTTTGGCAGAATTCGAGGTCCTAGACGATCGTTACATTGTGACAGATGAAATGATGTTAAAATGATTTTTTTTTTATCGATAGAAAACGATCAAATTCCATGAATGTTTAAAGGATCCTGAACGTCTTTTATCAGATTTAATATAAAAATTCAAAGAAATCGTAGTCGATCGAGACGCAGTCGGTCTTTTCATTTCGTTTCGTTTGATCGAACAACGAAAAATATTATATAGAATTTGTATTTGTAACTTTGAAAACTTTACGATAAGCTTGAATGATCTTTTTAGAATCCTGTAATTTGATCGTTGACGATGATAGATCGAAAATCGAAAGATTCGTTCTTTTCTAAATATCGATCTTGGATGGACTGACTAAGTTAGAAAACGCTTGTTGCTCATTATTTTAACGGTGAGTCTGAAAATGGACTTTTCGTCTTTCCAAAGAACAGCTGGCGATACCGTATCAAGAAATGGCGACATTATCGAAACCAGGCATCTTCTGAACTCAATAAATACATCATGACTACGCTCTACTTCCTTGCGAGGATGCGATTCCTATTGTCACGGTGTAAGCAGGCACAAGTTGGTCCTCGGGAATAGTTCGTACTAATAACTTGTGCCTCCGTATACTACGATTAACATACTGCATTACGGTTAAATTTAAAAATAAGAAGTCCTTTTTTTTTTGAAGCAGAGATCGTCAGTTATCTACCGAAATGTTTCATTTAAATAGGATAAACTATTTTACTTTTTTTGTTTGTTTTCATGAACATATCATTCTAATATCACAATAAATATATTCCACGTTGCCTCCTTATGGCGACTGTTAAAATGAAATTTTTCAAAAATTTAACATTGCGAGAAGTCTATACGGAAAAATGGGATTAACCTTGAGGAAAAAATTTTGTGTAAAAAAAAA
>JARPRG010000344.1:138973-153891 GCA_031001745.1 Hartigia nigra | reverse complement strand
GATCGTTTATCTCTGCTTCTTAAGAACACGACGTGTAGATGTCATCTTGCTCTAAGGATCATCCTTATTCGTGGGTTGTATCTGATGGACGACGGCCGGTAGATGATGATGATGTTCAGGCCTCCTAGAGAGACTGAGCAAAGGTGGCAGAAGTGGAAGAGGAAGTGGTAACGGAAGACCACCGGGAAATCCAGCGAGACCGCCAAGAAGTGCCGAGGCCGTCGAATGTTCCTGAGCTTTTCTACGCAGTTCCGCAAGGCTACTAGTTCGATGAAGATCGCCACTACCAGGCTTACAGCATCCGCAAAGGGACGCAGGCCATCCAGCTGGCGACCAAGACAGCATGTCCTGTAGTGTACCTGCTCGGTGTTCACTGCTTGTCCAGGGCGACGCGGAAGTCAAGGAAGTTCCTCCACTGCTCACTTTACCGAACAATGGCGGCGAAAATTGAGCTGCAAGATGCGGCGAGAAGAACAGGGACGTCGGTGGCTCCACTGGCCTGAATCCCGCTCCTGGACTACTGTAAGACATAAATTGCTTTCTTTTAAAATGATATTTAATCTCGTTATCATCCTAATAGGTTGTACAGCCAATTTTGGACTAACTATTCAAACTGTTTATGATATCAACTTTTTAAAGCCTTGTATTACAAAGACCTTTTTTCCCCACAAAAAATAATCAACAAACGATCTAATAAACATAGAGGATACAGCGTATCGATATTATAATAATTATAAATTTACTAAAAAAAAATCCAATAATATAATAACGCGTTATATAAAATTAGCTATAACGATAAAATTTTTTTGCGAAAGAAGAAATTAGTGGGGGAGGGCGGGGTGTCTGAAACAGCCTAACAGATACGCGGTACCGCACTTATAATCCAATTAAGAAAGTAAGCAACTTGGATCTTAGATCTCGCTCTAACTCTGAGGTGCGGATGATTATCTCAAATATTAATCGCAAATATTGTTTAATCAATGATAACGAGGCTGGAGGCAACTACCTGGAATATGGCTGGTGGCTGTGAAGATGATGGGGGTGGCCAAGAAACGTAGAGTCAAGTCAAGACACGACTTCTATTGGGGTGGGCCAATGAGGGTGTCGGAGGTTATACTGACGGCACTGGTAGTGCCTGGTGGTGCTGCAGTCACTTGTGACGGTGGTGGTAAGGGTGACGGTAGGGGTAGGTTGGGGCACGCGGGGAATTGAACCATGTTAAGCGCGATAATTAGCAGCAATTAGTCGCATATCCCGGTATACCTTTGCCCTGCTTACGTGCGCTTACCTCTCTCATACATTATACAGGATATACGTGTGTACAGGTGTTTCCACAAACAATGTGGCGCTTAGGTAATCTTGCGTCCGAACCTCGAAAATTCCCTTTACCACGTACATACCTACCAGACATAACATTCTCGCTAGATTAGAATCCCAAATAAACGTACCCGTGATTTATTCCTTTACGTTTCTTTAGTATTAATTGATGCTAGCGAGAATAATGAATTCGGGGATTCTCAGGACTTTGTATTTCCTCGTGATATATTAACGAGACTCATACATACGCTAACGGGATTTCAATCTGGTGATCGTAAATGAAAAGTTGGAGAGAAGATTATTTGAAAAAAATTCTAACCTTGTATAGAGTGCAAAATTAAAAATATTGTTGTATAGTGAATATGACGTAAGACCGCAAGTTTTGCCAAGCTGGAAAATAATAAAAATAACGATTTCGAATGAAGATGGTAATAAGTAGAAATTGCAGGTTAGAATGTTTTTGCATTGTCTTTTGGTATTAATCAGAGAAGATCCAAGGGAGTAGTGGCACTGGCCGACGATATGTTATTGCTATCTTCTATACTGCGAAAGGTTACGGTAAGAATAAGGTTTTATCCTTGAGTCGTAAGCCAAAGCAATGTAGTTCTCTCTGGCTAAGGTAAGTGTACCTGGCAAAATATATATATATCTACTGACTTTCGAACGGAGCGGGTAATGACAATCCATTAGAATCTTTATTTAAAATTCAATGATATTAAACCGCCGGATCCGCACAGCTCGAAGGGTGGAGAATATGGAAGATTCTAGGGTGGAAGGTGACTTGCAAAGGGGTGTACATACTATACTCTCCACGTATTACGTAGTACGTAGAAGGCAAAGCTTTCCCCCAGTCGCGCTCGAGGCGCTTGAATAAATGATGGGGATATATTTACGGCGAGCGGTTTTAAATAAATTACAACTGTAGAGACGGCGGAGGAGCCTTTCCATCCTTCTTCCATCCTCCTTCCTTCTAACTCATTCCAATCTACTCCTCCCTACACCTCCCAACGTCCTATTACTTCGGCTATGTTTTCGGAATTACATAGCCTCGGGATACACACGTTTCTTGCTTTTCTCTTTTGTTAAGCTGCAGATGCTGCGCGCACATTCAAAGCATATAGATACGAAAGTTCGATCTAAGAAAATAGGTATTTAGAAAATGATCACAGAAAACATTGGATAATTGGCTATTAAATAGATTTTGCACTTTTCACAAGTAACATAGAATCACTTGTATGGTGCAAAGTAGAAAATAGTTTTAACACTGAGACAATAGTGAAATTCTCAAAGATTGTACTAAGTTTACTTCAAAGGAATCTTATGAAAATCATTGGAATTCAGATGTCGATTTTCTAATTGCAAGAGAAGATAAATCACGTGAAAAATTATTAAATAGAAAATACCATTCGGTCTCGTAGATTAAACAACAAATTTGATACGCAAAGATGGAATTTTGGAACTGTTGGTGAAATAACGAAATCGAAAAAACTTCCTGGTAAATGCAGTCTAGCGTCCATATACAATGCTAGGTGGTAAACACAATCGGGAGGCAGCGAGTTAAACGAGGCGACGATTACGACGATTACAGTCGGGGTGCAGTTAAATGGCGCGTATCAGGCTTCCGGTCGTCATGGGGAACTGTCGAGTGGCGACGCTCGTGGCCGAAAGGGGAACGACGAAAGTAGAGGGGGATGCTTTATATGTGCAGTGATATTTCCTAAAGACGTAAATACGACTCTCACCTCTCGGCAGGGGGTCCGAGGCCCCCGACAGTGCTGTTAGGAAGTGGCGGTGCTCTTATAGGATTCGGCGGGGGTGTCGCGACGCCACCCAGGGACGGCTGACTCTGCGGCTGCTGGGGCCTCGGACTCACGGAAGCGGATGTCGTGCTCGGACTTCTGGAGCCACCCTCCGGGCCCGCTTCCTCGCCCTCACCACTGCCCACTTCAGTCTCTGCACCTCCTGTAGGACTTGGACCTCCTGAAATCGGTGCCAGGACGCCAGCGTCCAGACTGTTCCCAGTCGTCCCACCAGTCCCGACACTGCCAGCGCTTCCGCCGATGCTACCGGCGCTGCCGCTTCCAGCGCCTTCTCGTTTCCTTTGTTCCTCTTTCAGCCTCTCGCTCTTGCGCCATTTTGCGCGACGATTTTGAAACCACACCTGCCGACATTTTTATCAGTTACACAGTTTCTTCGTACACGAAAAATCTATCATCTAACGCATTTACCATACAAAAGTTTGTTGGTACTTAATACCGAATATAATATTTCTTTGAGTGTACGTCTCGTATATATTTCAAGAAGGTATAGACAATTGGAAATGGACAGTGAACAAACAGCATAAAGGAAAAACAAGCACGTAGGAAGTTAGATGAATTTTATAAGTGACTTGCACCAAGGCATATTGTGTAAAGCATGACTGGTTAGATGTGTACCTGAGGCTAAGGAACAATTCAGGAAATAGTGGAGTAAAGGAAGGACTGGTGCATGTTCAACGAGCCAGCAGCAACCGCTGCCGTGGCGTCGAGGGCTTTTTAAAAAGCTCGAGTTCCGCTAACGAGGCTAACTTGACGTAATGCCAACTGCAATGGACTTTATTATACCCCGCAGTCTGGCCGTGTTCGTCGAGTAAAATGCAAACTAGAAATCCTAACTTCGCGTTATAAATTCCATTATCGTGTAATGCCGTTGCATAAATTATCGTGAAATCGCATTGGTAAAAGGTATCCTGGAAACACGTTGACACTCAAAAGTGATAAGGACGAATCTCGGCCACATTTGTACTTCCAGGAGTATAAACAGTTTCTTGGGATCATTTAGATATTTCAGTTTGAGAAAATTTGCGATTCCCGGAACATGCTTTAATAAAATAAACACGACGAGCGTGGCTTCGGTGGTGGATTTAGGAGTGGTTTTAAGGAATGGGATGGGGTGCCTGTCGGAAGGTATAATAATATCCGAAGGGTTATGCGGGGAGGGGAAGAAGGGCGAGTAATAGCTGAGAACAAAGCCACGGCTCCCGCGGGACTCACTCGAATCCCTCTTCTCTCCCCACTTTTTTTCCTTTTTTCAATATGAATTTAATCCTAAATATGTCAATAATGGCGCGGCGTACCACAGTATATACTTATACGCGATACCCTTAGGCATTTGATCCCGTAGTTTGTTTACTCGATTATTTTACGATTTTTCTGGTAACCGTGATTATTCCAAATTATATAAATCCTTAATACTCATATGAAAATAATATTGTTAGGTTATGTACGTTGACTATGCATACAATATTTGTTACAAATCATACACGCGTATGGTTTTGCATTGAAGTATATTTCGTTTTACTACCTTAATATATGTTTCTGTACTTTTACGGAAAGCAACGTGTGACTGGCTAAGGCTTGCATTGTTTGCAAACTGTAAAAAAAAAACACGTTGAACTCGCGGATCGCCTACAGTGATATGTAAGTCGAGGACAGTGCTTGAATGCAGTGTAATTGCAGTGACGTGTGGCGCGTGGCGTATACGGGGTAGGTAAGTAAATGGTAGCCAGATAAGTGGGTGGACTGGAGGACCGGTGGACTGGTAGACTGGTAAACTCGTAGCCTAGTAGGCTGGTGGGCTCGTCATCTGTGACGCGCGTAGAACGTGCCTTGCCGGCCCCCCCAGGAGCTCCTAATTGGAGTAGGAGAGGACGGCACTACATAAACGCGCCTATTTGTCCATTATTCCAGATTCCCTTTGTCTTCGCTAATGAAACAATGAGTCTGCGCCGTAATTGCGTCATGCTCTCGACCCTCCTCCCTTTCTCCTGCCGAAGCCTTTCCTCTACACCTCCACATCCTACTAGATGATCCATTATACTCCTCTGCTTTTGCCTTCTGCTGCTTCGTGCATTCCTCGATTTGCACGGAGAAGCAAAGATTTTATGGGAAATTGGAGTAACTTGGAGCTTACAGTTTTATGGTTACATTTTTACTTCTATATATTCCCATGCGCGTTCTGATATTATACGAGCTTTGTTATTTCTTATTATTCTCAACGTGCCCATCGTTCCCCAAGTAAAAATCTTTCTTAAGCCTAGTGCCTGCCAAGTGTCGAGTAAATCAAACGGAATATGACGTCTAACGAAATGAGATGAGATAAGATGAGATAATGGTTAAATTCCATAGTTCGTATTTTAACGAGCTTCCAAGCAGTGGCTTTTAAACGGAAAATTCACGTTCGGCCTGTCTAGTGCCTAGCGGAGTACAAACTAATCCTGAAGATTACCGGCTTACCACGTCAGAAGATTATGTCAGGTCGGGGGTGTCAGCTCGCCCCATGGGGCCTCGAGCTCCCGCATGGTACGTCCTTGTCTTCGTGCCAATGTGTCATCCTCCCCCCCCCCCCCTTCTAACCCAGTTCAAAGATCGATCTACTTCACGTTAATCTCCAATCACCCTCTTACGCAACAATCTCAAGATCTATTACACCCTTAAAGGAATTTTGCACGAGTACTCTTGTCAAACCTACCTGAACTCTGGCCTCTGTTAGGTTGATCTTCATGGCTAGATCCTCTCTAGTAAAGACATCCGGATAGTGAGTCTGTGCGAACGCCGACTCTAATTCCTCCAGTTGCTGAAGAGTAAAGGTCGTTCTGTTCCTTCTTTGTTTTCTTCTTACGAAGGAATCCTCGCCCACTCCGTGAAGTGCTGGATGGTAAGCTGAATAGCTTGTGTCTACAAGAGAAACAAGCCCATAATGGGGTCATTAATGGTATAAGATCTCGAGATAAAGGATTATAGGATTACGATGAATTTTATACAGAGAAATAATTTGTGAAATTAATCATTTTATTAAAACCATGAAATACGAAGTAAACGAGTAAAAATACGGTAATTTGTTTGTTACTTTTTTTTTCTTATCAACGATAAGACTATTTTCAGTCGTAGACGAGCCAAATGTGTTTTGGCCAAGCCAGCATCCTGTGACTTTCAATGCAAACGAGACCCCCACCAAACGTAACGTTTTACTCATGCATCGCCTACAAGTAGTCAGACTTCGTTTAAATTCTTTTAGATTCGTAATCTGCCTCTGAGATACTTGAAATACTTGTAGGTAGACGTGGCTAAGTTTTCACTGTAAATCGGATTAGATGATATACGTGAATGTGATCAAAAGCGATGGCACACGAAGCTGCACGGGTAAAGAGCAGAAGGGAGCGAAGAGGGAAATTGAAAGAGGGCAGAGGAAGTATGCAGATGGAGGATTGAAATGGCGTATAGCGAGACTCCCGGTCTCGCAGTCCAGAACCGTTCATCAATGATGCAGCGCAATCAGCGCAATTAATTACCACGGTGCTAAGCCCGGCTTAACGAAAAACGCAAATTAATTTCCTAAACTCATAAAAATTCATGCCTTTCCCGTAGCCGCCGCGAATCGTGTTCCACGTCCTGAACCATTAGTCCAAACACATACGTGACAACACAGTGTAACAGGTACAGTGAGTAAAGTAAAAAGCATGGCGCTCCTATATCTATATATATATCTATTGACATATAAATATATGTATTGTAATTATAGACATTTGTAGGTTGACGCACGACACGTGGTTATCAGTGAAACTATAAATTTCGTTGTGGACAATGATTTTCAATAATGGCCCGGATATGATATTTTCAAATGGATTTTGCGGAACGAATATCAATGTTTGAAAAATTTATGAAAATCAGAAAAGGGTGCGCAGTCGGTATATAGATGAAGGATAACGTTTCGAGTGTAGTTGAGTGCTGCTTAAGATTAAATTCGATTAGTTTTAGTTAGAAGATCAATGAGTTCGCTGATATTATTGATCGGTACTCCAAGCCGAATGCACGGGGCCCATAAATAAATTTGCACCGGGCGGGGTTAACGTAAATCCACTCAAGATCTTAGATTAGAGTTGGGAAAGTAAAGCCAGTATCTAGACAACTCATAGAACTCATCAGGAGTCGGGTTGATCCAATTTATTAGAGGCCGAGAAGGGAATTCGCAAAAGTAGACGAGAATCGCGCTCTCACGCATCCAAAATGTATCTCTCGTGACAACCGATGAATAATCGATAAATTTTTACTAGTTTATTCGAAGGAGAGAGCAGATGGCTTCGTCAAAAATGTATCATCCACACGAGCCAACGTGTTCTTTTTTTTTTATAATTAAATTAAAACGTAGTCAAATTATCAAATTTAAATGTCTTAAGCCCGAGCTTGAATTGTATTAACAAATAATAATAAAATCTCAAACTATTATTGCTTCGAGTAACATAAGAAGAGATTTTCCTTTATAAACATTCGATTAATATGTGTTTATACAATTTTATATTTTTCTTGCCATCCGTTGGGTTCAAACTTCCCTCGTGGCGTCACTGTCGACATGGCAGAAGGGTCTCGAGACAGGTCCTAGAGAGTCCTCTGTTCTTGACAAACGTCTGTTGATTTAGTGCTTCTGCTGATGGTGGGAAACAGAGGGAACGCGTCACTCAATTTCGTCTCGCTGGCTAATTGCCCTTCAATTATTTTGCAACGGCGCTGAATGGTGTCACAACATCTCAACTCCACAGTACGTACAAAAACAATAAAGATTGACATCCACGTGTAATCTACGTAGCTCAATCACACGCGTATTTACGATAAATTACATTTAAGGTTATACGGACGCATGTAGCGTGCATACAGAGTGTCCCAGCTAACAGCTTATGGCTAGGCTGCCTCGTAAAATTTCATGTTACGTATATACATGCTAACTTGGACGTCATGCAACCTTTTTATTGCATTAGAGTTATGCTATACATACCGTATTACAATTTTACAGAAAATGCAAGGATATTAATGTACTTATGCAGGTGTAGTTTTGAAATGGAATTAGCCAAAGATGTCAAGATGCTCAAAAACTAAATAAAACCTCAAGCTCATGGAGTGCAAGCAATGCTAATATCGTTAAGTATTTTCTTGAAATCGATGCATTTGCCAAATCGTGCTGAGCGACCATAGGGCCCCGTAGGGACGAGCCTGCTGGAAAAACTACACGTAGAACGAAATCTAATGACACCTCGACCGTTACTAATGACACTAACGAAGTAGTTAGATGTTAGAGCGAATGTCGAGAAGGGCGCTGGAGTCTGGCCGGTGAGTCGAGCGAACCCACTTACCGACTTATCACGTAGTTACCTAATCTGTTTATCCTGCTGGGGCGGTCGGCCGGTCAAGGGGAAAGGGGAATGGGAAATAGAAGAGTCGCAAGCGCAATGCATGTTCAGAGAGAGAGAGAGGGAGACAGAGACGGGACTTGCTGGTTACTGGTGACTAGTAGTTGGTATTTCTGTTGGTACCCAGGAAGGGTGCCCATCCGGACGTCCCTGAGGGCCCCCTGAGTTCCCAGCCTTACAATCATCTACTCTGTACTATGTAACCTCGCCGTACACGTTTCTACAATGCCCAACAATTCCATATGTGTACATAAGCGCGTACGACCCTAAAAATAATAGTATGTTACTATCTCGTTATCAACACTGACTTGTTAATGGCTGCTGAAGATGGACCTTTGTTAAGAGAAAATGATTATGTACTGTAACAAGGCCATACCAATGGATCAGCCTGAAATATAGTTGACCACTGAATGACTTTACGAGCTTTAGAATTTCTTGGACAAAAGTAATTTCTCCTTCTAAACTAATCATTAGTATTCTCGTTGTATATTTAATTTATAAACATTGATAGTCATTCACATACTACGATGACATTATAATCTTACGAATCATTGACCAGGGAGAAATTAAAATATAATTTTCATAGATGTTTACAATTATTGTATCCGTCTATTTTTTTTAACTTGGAAGCAACTGTGTCAAGGCTCAGCAAACGACAGATATTCGTAAAGTCAATTCCGGCACAATTGATGTCTTCTCCTATAACTATACAGAGCGAGCCAAACGCGATAACGGATAAATATTTCTAGCCTAGAATGCCGCCATTCTGAATCTCGTTCAAGGACTGGCCAAAACGTTCAAACTAGAATAGAGGTTGAGCATGGTCATTGGGCCTCAGCTCGAATCGGAAGTCGTCAGAAAGTGTAAACTAAGTTTATCGAGCGTCCAGTTTGTAGCAACCACTTTGCGTAACTCGGTCTAGCCGGTAATGTGACTTCATCGATGTGTTCCGCCAGGGCAACTACCGACACAATCAATCTCCCTCTGGCATATTCCGTCTAAGCAGCGACCCCCTGTTGTTCATGCTGGATAGAAACGTCGCTGGTGACGGTACAAGACCCGTAGCCCGATATAAGCACGAGACCAAGAGTATCGTCGCGCATTACCCCTGTAGAAAATTTGAAAAAAAAAAGAACCAGTAGACATGGATACCCTAGTAAAATAGACTTGCACGCTCTCGCCCCCGTTAATAAAATATTACATCTAAAAAATAGAGCAGAACACGAGAAGTAACGATGTAAAATGTAGCAATTGAAAAATGTAAAATGAATATAAATTTAGTGTAAGAAGGTATTGGGGATGGGAATAAGGGCTGAGGGTGAAGATGAGGTTAGGGATGAGGTTTTGTATAAGGCTAGGGTTAGCAAGTGATATATACTTACAAGGGTGAGTAGGGGCGAATGGATACTCGAGAGAGTGGGGCAGCCGCGGGGCGGGGAGACCCGGGGGGCAATGGTAGCAGAACATCCCTCCTGCTCTGGCACCCACCCCCACCCCCACCCCGGTTGCCGCACTGCCACCCCCAGAACCCCCAGTGGAGCCGGCACTTCCTCCGCCCCCGCTGCTGCCTCCGCCGCCCCCACCAGACACCTGGACCTGCTGCGACTGGGCCGAACTCTGTTGTTGTTGCTGTTGTTGCTGTTGATGATGATGCGGGTGATGGTGCTGATGGCTGTGGGCCTGGTGAGCATGAACCGAGCCAATCTGAAAGATCGTATAACTTACTCTGATGCGTCAATTTATAAGATTTCAAAAATTTATTGTACACCAATTAAAAAAAAAAAAAATTCTCTGTATCATAAAAAATCAAGTTAACGATAAAACGTTGCTATAAATGCACATATCGAAATGTCGTGTTATCCGAACGCAATGTCTTATTGATTGCCAAGGACAAAGAAGTGAGAAGGTAAGAGAAAGGTGTATAAAGAAAATAGTTGCCGTGACTGCGCGTCACTTGAAATAAGTAAACGATGAGGTGACGTGAATGTGGGGCGGGGGGGAGTACGAGTGTGACGGAGTGACGCGGGGATTTGCGGAACAGTGAAACGTGATTAAGCAGTGTGGTAGTGGGAAGGTAGCCTCGGACGATTATACCGATCCCCATTAGAGGATTATAAACTCGCGTAAATAAATAATGGATATTGGAGCTCTTTGCCTAAGTAGGCATCAGTTATGGAACTTAATAAACGGCGAGTTATCAATTTATAATGGGCCATGCCAGGGCGCACATGTATACGCGCAACGTCATATAACAGCATGCACGCGGCTTGCTTTACAGCCAATCCTCTCCTCTTCTCTGCTTCTCGCACGTACACGCGCAGTATTTCCCTCCCCCTCCCCCCTCCCTCCTCAACCCCCCTCCCTTCTCCCCAGGAATTCCTTCCCTCGCTATGGCACTCTCTCTCTACACCGTCGAATCTATTCCCCTTGTCGACCCATCTGCCTTTATCATTCCCTCACTTCGTCGCTTGCTCTATTTCCCTCGCATTCTATCGCACGCTTTCCTTCTTTCTCTTTTCGCTCATCTATGTTTTCCTTCCTTCTCTACCTCACTGTAAAACTTATATGCCTTAGCATCTTGTCCCTCTGTCTCCATCATTGTCTTTCACTGGTATATTCACTCACTCTCGATCTTACTCGCTCTCCCTCTCAGCTGCTCTCTGTGGTCTCTCCCTCATGTATATATACATCTCTCTCTCTCTCTCTCACTCTTCCCTTCCTCTCTTACTCGCTGCGGCGCCCGGTACGAAGGGACAAATTGAATTTTAGATCATGGCGTGCTCCCGGGTGAGGCTGCCCGGGGAGAGAGCAGAGAGAGAGCCAGCCATCGAGATGATACTAATTGAAATTTGAAATTGATATTAGCGAATTATTGCCCCTACCCTTCGCGACCAACCTGATTACTGCCCGCGTGTCGGATATCAAAAGTAATTGCTGCCAGCCTTAACGAAATTCTAATCTAATATAACGTAACCTACCAATGATCTTGCCACTCACCTCTCTCTCTTTCTACTTGTCGTTATCATCGGTTTCTCTACTTTTATCTGGAGAAGTTTGAATTATTTGCATCGTTCATCACTCGGTCGACCTGACACCCTAATAAAATCAATGGTTGTGACAATCTGCCGATTTCTGATAAATAAAACCTTCTACGTCTTCAACCTTGTCCTACGTCGAACTTTGTTCCTGAGTAAAACATGGCTGAACTTTCTTCTTATACACCATTACAGTATAACGTGTGAAATACATTGTTTCATTCGCAATAGTTCTCCGTGTCTAAAATAATTAAGTCTTGTAATTCGTAACTAAGGAAAACTCACAACATCCCATTGTGCTTCGAGAGGGTGACCAAATTTTTGAAAATATTTAAAAATCAGAATAAACTTGGGTACACGAAGGGGGAGAAACTTTTGAAAATAATTCTTCACCGATGGAGAGGCTGAGTTGTTAGAACACAAAAAGCTGTAAGGTTTATTTGTGGCCGCAAACGAGCCAGTTCATTCATACTGGATTAAAGTATCGAACATACGCGTCGACAGAAGGGGCCAAATGTAGCGAAGCTAATCCGCATACGGCCGTGGGGCCCAAGGGCAAAATCCGGGGGCGTCAGGGATGCTGGAACCCCTGCTGCCTAAGTGCATAAGAATACACGCCTAAAATATCTGAAGTGTGCACCCTCTCTGTTTGCGGTGTTCAACCACCCAGGCAGAACATCATGTCAGTGTTTTATTGCGCGATCATCCGATTGCCACAGAAAGACTCTCCGTTTCTTTACTTTGCACCGCAGGCTGAATAAACCGGGGTTTATCTTTATAGGTTTGTTTACCAAAATGTATGTACCAATTAAAAAAGAAACATATGACCCTAGAACTACAAAGTTTTGTGATCCTCTTGGGACTGGTGTATAGGAAATTTAAAGAATCATATATGATTTGTAGTTTTCAAGTAAGCAACTTTTTTGCTAGGTAATGGCGTTGTTTAGAATCCACGGTGCTAATTATTGCGTGTTAATACGATAATTGGCATCGTCAAGGAACAAAAGCGCCGCAACGCTGACGTCAGCCGTCAATAATTTGGCACGCGACGACAATCGTGTAAGTTGAGCGAATAACACGAATCGCAATTAATGCCAAAGACAATAATTCCACAATTGATCCCTTTGAGTGGTCGACGCTTCCGTTACGAAATATTCCGATTGGCAAATGTAATTTAGCTGCTATTGTCTTCGGATGATTTTGTGAACGCGTTGAAACTTCTTTAAGATTTTACTGGCTCTTCTTTACCGACCGTAACGAACATGACGGCAACTTTTAAATCAATTGACGGACGAATGCCGCGGGAATTCGGAAAGAAGACGAGATTAATAAAGATTTCATTAGGGCCAATATTGTAGCCCGCGTCGTGCTACGTTAATTGCACGACCACTCTCCTTATTGTCCGACCCGGACGAATAGATGGGAATTAATTAAACGGCTCAAATTGGATGCAGGGCGTTAGCCCTTATTCCTCCATGACACAATTCGATAAGCCTTTCTTACCGACCCTTTGCAACGTAATCCAAACTCAATGTAAAAGTATTGCTGTACATTGTCAAACGAAAAGTTGCATTTACAATTAAGTTATTCCCATTTTATTCTCATTCTTATTTACGCGCGAAACACGAAAGACATTTCAAAATACTAAAACCTATGTTCGACCGGATAGAAAGAAATAATAATGTGCGATTAAAATTTAGCAAAAATATTTACGCAAACTTCTAAACTTCCTCGATTACCAAATTTAATAATGCACAGCAAGGCCATGTTTATTCAGTCATTCCAAGGAGTTCAATATTTTCTTTTGACAGCTCGTAAACAATAAAGTCTCTAGCAGCAAGCTTACGCGTGGCTTGGCATAAAATTCTTCTCCCAAATAAGTAATACTGAACGATAAAAAGGATAAACAATAAATACAAATTCCATGAAGAAGCAATATTTCCAAAATTAACTTCAGACTTCTCTAAGAACATATAACTATCGCCCAAAGCTGGATGATCTGAATAACTTTGAGGTAGATGAAACATTATTGTAATAACAGGATAGCGTATAACCTATTTTAGCTAAACACATCAGAGCATGTTCGTCTCAAGTAGACGTATTAACCAGGGGTTTAACTTTAGGCGTCTAGTGTTTCCTGATGTTCCCTGACATCCTAGTTCACTCTTCCCTGGATTTATATATTATTTATATTAATATCGACACCATTTTTCCAATGTCCTCATCATAATAAAACATGTATAAAACACCGTGAACCATCGTACGAATAACAATAAAGCAGTGCGTCAATTCCAACGTGTTCTGACGTCTATTTTGATTTCGTATTTCCGGCAAAGAAAACCACTCGTATCTACTCGATTCCACTCGACTCCACTTCATGCCACTTCGCACCACTTCACTCGACACCACCGCGTGCCCCACCTAACTCCGCCACAATGCTCGATACTTTCACGATGTGCATGCAGACGAATAATCCAAATTCCCCCCAAGAGAATCCGACGTTTGCCCTTCTGCGGTTCCTTTCATTATTCCCTTGTTTACCATACGTTTATCAGCTCTATTCGGGCCCCTTTTAAGACACGCTATATCACATCTATTTCCTATATAATCCTTCGTGATCCGAAATTGTCAAATTTAAATTATAAAAATTTTATCATAAAAACGTCCCATACACCGATACACCGAGTCTATAGTTATTCGCACGATTAAAAGTAAAATCTATCGAAGGAGTGAATGAAGATAATCGAATCGTATCGAATAATCCCGGGCGACGATTAATCGACGTCATTGTACAAAAATAAAAAGGGCTCTCGCGGGCTTCTAACTTTCCTCTATTTCGCGAGCAGAGCAGCTCATTGCTCGGTGATCCTCTGCGAAGCATGGCATTGATCGAATTAATCTGTCAATTTGCCAATTACACGGATGAGTTTGTTTGGTGGCTCTGCTGCTCTCCGTGCGTTCATCGATCACAAGTGGATTGGACTGGTAGGAAAGTATCGTGGGTCAGTGTATTGGCGCGCATATGTACACTCGATGTATTGCGTGTGTGCACGTGCGTGAGGCATACGTAACCGCGTGGCTCGGGGCACAGATTCAACAAGCTCAATTGGTGCACCGAACGACCAGGAGGACGATCGTATTGATTCTACGCTTACATAGTCGTCTAGCGATGGATTCGAGCATCTCGCGAAACGCGGGCGCCTCTTCCGCTGAAACATTATAAAACACGACATGTATGTGCTTTGAGTCAACAGTACTTTGGCGCGCGTATTAAACTTAACGCCAAAAAGTATTTAATAACTGTGTAACTGTTACCGTTGATTCGTAATCGAGTCATAAAACTTTAA
>JARPRG010000344.1:125702-138873 GCA_031001745.1 Hartigia nigra | reverse complement strand
TTTCGAAATATCGAGCACTTACTTACGGTTTGAATGTTGCCCACTTACGATAACCCTTTATCTTATTTACCTTTGTAATGCCCGAAGATAAATAAACTCGATACTTTTATATCTATTGTATCAACAAAATTCTATCGAGCTAACGAAATTATGTAATGCTAAACAATTGCTTTTTAACAATCAGACAGTGATTGCATCAGTGAGCACTCGTCGAGAGCATACATACATAATAGTGAATTTAGTTTGATGGGAGAGTTCAATTGATAAAACAGTGAAATATACCTGCACATTGAAATGAGCAGGTATGGCGAACAGCCTGTAGTAATATTATGTGTAGGAGTGAGGGAGGCATAGCGAGAGGACAAGAGGGCGAGACAGAGACGAGAGAAGACTGAAAAGGGAGAGAGAAGATATAGCTTATCTAGCAAGCGGAGAATTGAGGGTTCGTATCCCAGCTTCGCCCTCGGGGCACCATTTCCAACGGAACCGCGTCGAAACGGGACGGGATCCGCTATATTCCAATTGGCTCCCGTTTGATATGCGCCAATTTCGTCCAATATGTCGCGTCATCTCCGTAACGCGGCCCCCGAAGCGCGCTAAGGCTACGATTTTGACGATCCTGTCAGTCCCTCGATTATAACAGTCATGTCCAATCGAACGAACAGTATGAAAAAGTCTTTGCTTAAATCTTTAAAATTCTTTCGTATACTCATAGTACGATAAGTATTAGAAATTAATTCCTTGATTTTCTATTCTTGCAAAATCATTAGCACAGTTCCGCGATACTGCTCTGTGCTAAAGTATAAATAAGCGAAATAGTTCTTCGAGATTACTTCGAATTTCCATAAGAAAGCAGTCGACAAGCATAGGTCAATATAACGAAACAAGTGTTAGAGTTTTCTGTAAAGTAAAAAAGCAATAAGTACAACGGTGTAAAAAAATTTTCGGTTCGTAATGTCGATTATTATTTTCTTATCAACGTTCTACCTTCTTATCGTAGCAAGAACCAATTGGAATACACACTGTAGGTAAAATGTATTTATAAAGGGGTCAAATGGCAGTAAGGTGTAGTGACTGGAGTAAAGTGCATGGGTGGAAGATGCAAGATGGAGAAGTCAGGTAGGAGAGATAGAAACGTGCCGAGAATGTATGTGGGCTCGACTTTAGTCGCTCGGGCGGAGCCGACCGTGCTGTTACCGGTGTGCCGTATTATTGCCCGCTCGTAAATTTCGCCCGGAAAGCGATTTAGCGAGGAAGCGGCGAGGATAAATCTTGAAAAAGTCGAAAAGCGTAAAACAGGAGCGAACGTAGGAAAAGGAACCACCCTCTCGTAGAAACTGCGTTGCTAGCTTCTCCGGGAAGAAGGCGTGTCTACCCCTCTCAACCTTTTGCACCCCCGCCCTTACACACTCTCGTCAACCGTTACAACCACCATACCAACCATTCCCTTGTACCTTTATTCCTCTTCGCTCCCCCCCCCCCCCCACCCTCAACCCGACCACCCTTCTTCCTTAGCTCACCCACCAACGTCCTTTACACTCGACTACCTTACACCTTCCACTTTCTATATCTACGTTCTATCTACCTTCTTTTCATGTGTCAGAGCGCAGATCCACCTCGTGGCTATGGCAACTTGAATTTTTCACTCTGCTTTATTGGGGATGCTAATATTTTAGGACACCAGTGTACGTGAGCGTTCGCTCAATTATTATGCAATTTTAAGGATTGTCGCGGTAATGGCTTTTTTTTAACTATGTACAATATACTTTTATAGTAGGTATTGCTAGTACAATATATAGGCTGTATAGGTGAGATTTAGTTACGATGGTGCTATTTCAATTAGACCTCGGTATGTGTGTACTATATCCTATATATGAAATTGACTTTGCTTTGAAATCTGGAAATACCAATTAGTGTTGTGTGTAACCTGAGTTCATTGCGATAATTATTGGATTAGCACAGTAATCCCTCGCCAATAGTGAGGGACGGCGTTCTTGAAAAAACGCCACGGCTGATGAAACCGCGATTGGCAAGATTGGAATTTCATAGAGAATCGAGGTTAAGAGAACTGCGAGTTTTTTAAGTGTAATTTTCAGATAATCTTGAGAGCGCAGTTAGCTAAAGATTGCCTTATTGAATTTCTGACAATGTGTAATACATACAATATTTTCATACCTCCAAGAATAACAAATTGCTTTTAATCCCCGAAAAAAAAAATTACATTTAACGAAAGAAATTTATTTTTAAAAAACTCATATTTCCAACAACAACAAAAATAACAAACGGTTCAATTTGAAAAAAATATTTTTAGATTGCCAAAATGGTAAGATCGTTTATTCCTGAACTTTCGATTAATTCGTCTGATTTCTCAGCCGCTTAAAAAAATAAAAAACACCGATGCGCTTCAAAAGGAAGGAATCTTCATCAAAAAAAAAAAAAAAAAAATAGAAAGACGGGCGGACACTGGTTGGTGAACGTCCTCAAGCTCATCCTGAGAGTGTATATACGTCTAGAGGAAGTCGGCACACCGTCCACGGCGCAGAATAAACGGTCAGTGACGCGCGATAATGGTCGACATCCTAATCCTGGCCCCCTACAGCTTAATGCCATACACTCCGCAATGATAATACTGCATGTGCTTTTAGTCATTACCAGTACTACATCCCATAATGAGCTTTGCATGTGCCTTTGCATGCGCCTTGGAAAGCGAATGCCAGGACGCGCGCTTTGATTCCGGAAGAGTATAGCTACCAGCGCGAGATCATCCCCCAGGGACTTAACCGACGATATAAATGGAATCTCGGGATTTCAAAGAGATTCTCGTTACTTTACTTTGATTCCCGTTCCGCGAGACACTGTCGATTCTATGGATCCCATAGAAGTGGCTGCAGTCATTCTGTTATTTACGTTCACAAAATTTTATCGAGGATCAATGAAACCGCGATTGATGGTTATACAAGCTTTCAGAATAACATTAGTATACCCAGTGATCGTGCCTTGTCAATAAGTTGCTACAACGTGAAATGAAGGATCTATATCGATGATAATGGTTGTGTTTTCTAGGAATACTATGCACATGTCATCTGATTAAATTCGAAGACATGCTGAGGTTATGAGACCTCGACACTTTGAATGGTTTTAAAGCAAACGAAGTAACTCTGGTAATGTCTAGTCGGGAATCTTCATCAACGTAGACGCATTGGATGTTTCGTTACGACCTCAAAAGCGTTGAATCAGAAATAACGAAAGACAATGAACGAAATAGCGTAAAAAAAATGACGAGTGACGTAAAATCCAATTTGTTTTTGTTTGTTTCGAAAGAAAAAAAGTCTGTTGTTCACTTTGTTTACGAAAGAGGTATCCACTGTTGAACTCGAAGTGGTTGGCAAGGGGTTTGAGATTGAAGGCAAAGAGTGGTGCGGGTCGGTGTCAGGTCTGCCAACATAGCTTTACGAAGGAAGAGGGGCCCGTAAGGAGTGACGTCACGGGTCGCGACCCCTTTATATGTTTCTAAGCATCATCTGCGGGTCCGTTCGGTGGTACTTGAGGGGACTGTGGGGGCCCGCAGCTGCCGCCCTGGCTGCCAACACAATAATATCTAATTAATTTATTAATGAGGTTAAGTTGGCAGGATTGGACGGCAGACAGCGCGAGCCGCCAGCCACAGTTACCAGTTTAGTACCGTCTTCTCTTGCTGCTTCTTGTTGGAATGAATTAAGCTTAATCAGAGCGAAAGTGTCGGGCGCGTGTGGAGTGTCCTGTCAGGGCCGCATGTCCTTCCCCCTCATACTTATCTGTACAACTTTACGAAACCTGGTCCAAATCCCGTGTCTTGAAATCCCACTTTCTTTTCTCGAATAATCTCAATGTATATAAATAATATTACTTTAATTCATTTACTCGGTCATGAAACACGCAAATAAATTTTTACGATCGATCGTTATTATTGATATAACAATACATTAGGACTGATTCATTCTATATCGAAGAATCTATTTTTTCCTTACATTTAGTCTCTCTATGTAAATTTTTTTTTTAAAGAAAAAAAAATTCTTCTTTGAGGTATTAATTAAGGATATATTTGTCACTTAATCATGATGTTGTTACGTGTCACGTGTATATTCCTGGCCTTTATAAAATTCGACAATTGATTGATTGATCCAAGTCTGAAGATGGGAATAAAAAAATATCGAGACGAATCGTGGTTCGTAAGTTTTGACGAGCTTTTTGGTGAGCTTAGCCGCAGACAGCTGCTCCGGTCTCCAGAGGGTTTCCCGCCGTTTGCCTGACGAGAATGAGTCCTGACAGTGACCCTTACACCCATCATCGTTGGCCCTCAGCCCTATCCTCGTTCTCTCTGCAGCATCATCCCCACTCAATTTTACTCTCTCTCTTTCTATCCTCCCCTTCTTTCTGTTACTCTTTTAGGCAGTCGTTTTTATGTGATCATAAATATACCTGACTTCGTAAACCTATCGCATTGCACTTGTCCCAAAGCATCCAACCTGCTTCCGGTATAATTTTTCGAAAGTCACTTCTCTTCATTCCATCAGGACATTTAAATACTTCTACGTCACCCATGTTACCTCTATGGGATGAAATACAATTTTTGTAAACTCTTCATTTCGTCGAGAGCAATTGTTTTGAATTTGGAATATTTAATTCATTTTTTTTTTAATTAATTCGTTGAATAAATAAGGAATCGACAAAAGAAAAAGTGAATATCGAATAGTCTTCCGACGGTTAAATGAAATTCAAAATTTTAAGTACTTACGAGTTAAAAAAAAATTGTATCAAGAATCTTGATTAAACTATTGAAATGATAGAGTCAACAAATGATATCGATCCAGATTAATTCCTATCCAGAAATTCGGTTTGTTATATTAAAGCAAGAGTAAAGGAAGGCTGTATACATTTCGTATACGAAACTAACTGTATCAGGTGACCCAAGTAAAACTAACCATAGTAGATCTGGCAAAATATTATTCTACCAGTAACAGATATGAGTAATGTTTGTGGGAAATTAATTGAAAAAAAAAAAAAAAACAATTGGTAATCAATGAAGATAGAGCATAAAGAACTGGTTAAGTATCTACCTTGATGATGGGTGGACTGTGCGCTGGGGGATGATAGTGCGCTGCAGATGGTAGGGGTGGACTCGCGGGAGGCCCAGCGCCCCCGGGCGAGATGGATCCGCCGCCGGGGGTGAGAATCCTGGACTCGTGACTGAACAACACTTTTTCGATCTTCTCCGCAGCCTCGCGGACCACTGATCAGCCCTGAAATCTTCTTGCAACAGCACCGTCTTCTATTTAAAACTCGTGGAGATTACCTATACGTTTCTGAATGCGATCACGATTACTCTGCTGACAGTTCGAACCTTTGCAAAACTTTTTTTTACCGTTTTATTATCACATTCGAGTTACTTTCAGCACTGAAACTCAAAGGATTTACTAGATTACAGTTGTTTTGACTGATTTACAACTTCGGTGTTACCTACGAACATGCTGGTACGAACTGGTATATGATGCTTGATGTTTCGCGGTTGTTAACACTATATCACTTGAAACGTAAATGTCAATTCACACCGGCAACATTTCACTATTACGAACTGCCGTAGCACTTGACACAATTTAGAGAGAAAGAGAGAGAGAGAGAGAGAAAGAGTTTAAGCACGAAAAATAAACTTTTTACGGAACAAATGATCAGATTGTCCTGAAACACGAGGACCACGATGAAAATGAATTGTCAAGAGCCTTGGATTTTGCGTAATACAAAACTGGCATACTGAGTAGTACAAGAATTCGAAGAACGATCAAATTCGTAAAATTGTCCTGCTGAAGTCGAGGGAGCGACGATCCTAAACAATCCACGGTAGTTTTCATCCGTTTGGTATAAAGTTTGTGTGGTTTCCGGGTGATCTCGTGAGATTTCGGTCGACTTCGGATTTATTGAATCCGTAGTTGGTTTGCCTCGAGGCTAAATTTGATTCCGCACGGATGCAATTTCGTATGTCCAGTCGTCCTCGGCCGTCTCCGTTCAACATCGGCTGCAGCCGTTCTGCGAAGGCATTATGGAAAAGTCGGTCCAGGCGAATCTCGCGACGTGGCCAGAAATAAAAAGGACTTGAGACGGGCGCCGACCTGACGACAGTGAAATCGTGTCGAGCGCGTTAGGACACCCGCAGCACTCTGGGTATAGAATAAGCGTGCAATGGGCGTGCTGCGCCCGCGCAATAACTCCGTAGGAGTGGTCTCCCCACTTTTGTCCCTAAACCGTACCCTGTTTCTACCCCACTGCCACGTGGTTTTATTGGGCAAATAACACGCACGACAAACATATCCCTACTTCTCCTCGAAGCTCCACAAGCAAGCGCGACTGATAGTCGTCCTAGTGTAAATCGTGTTTAGCCCGCATCCATCCCGAGTGATTCCCTCTTCCATCCACTAGGTATATCAGGCTTAGCCTCTCTTCCACCTTCCAGCCCTCGTGGCGCTCGCCATGGCGCTCACCATGGCGCCAGCCCTTCTCCACTTCTTCCCATCCTCCGCTCCCACTTATACTCGCCTATCAAACATTTTTGTATCGCATTCAATAATTCATGGGGATTGTCACTTAAGGATAAATTGATAGAAGGCTTGATTTTCTTGGGCCGAATTGTTTTTTATTGCGTTAACCTCCGGATCCACAAGCCTTCTCCATCTTTTCCATTTACACTTACCGTCTTTCGTTTCACGTTCTTATTCCATATTGAAAACGTTCTCCACTCTTCTCTGCGTACAATAAATCAGTGCTGAGTGAGTCTTGAATTTTGTTAATGTTCTTCTATTTGTTGACTTTTACAATTATATGTATATAGATATATCGACACAAAACCCGTACCATGTTGGAACTCACTGAACGGCTTCTCCCTCTCCGGGGAGGCTCGGGTTTCTTGGAGAGGGTGGGAGCCCAAGTTACGTGGATAATCGTGTTACGTGGTGACTGAATTACACCGCGCCGCGCTTGCGAACTACATTATACACAGATGGTGTAGGCACATAGTTAACTACTCCATACCTATACGATCTGATACGGTTAACTACCCCAGGAGTCCCAGGAACCATCCTCCAGCATCCCTCGCATCCCTGGATCCCTCTAGCCACGTCCCTCGTAACAAGCATCCGGTCTGTGTCTGTATTTACCATTCGTATATAGTCCAGTCAATTTAAAGGCTTTCTCCACATTTTCCTTTCTTCTATATTCCAAAATATAAACACACTATATACGACTATTTTGCTTTTGACTACATGTCTTTGTTATTGATTAAAATGAATTTAGTCAGTTCGTTTTTCTCGAATAATACATCTTCAATGGATATAAGATTAGGTATCATTTGATAATGCCTCGAAACTGCCTATTGAATTTTTCGGATAAATGTCAGTGACCCTTGGAACATTTCCACAGACTGAATTCGATTATCCTTAGGAATCCCAAGGGATACCACCCTTCAACGACGTTGCGCCAGCCATTATTCTTCATCCATGTTACTTACGCAAGTAATGCCTCGGATTTTCGATAACAATAATAATAACACAAGAAAAATGAAACGAAGACGGATACATTATAAACTGAATTTGTGCTCTTCATAAGAATATCATATTACAATATATAAATAATAGATAGGGCACGGTTCCAAAAATGCTCCAAGATCGTTGAAAACTATCGCGAGCACATCCGCCGCCTCGTAGAATTCTATTGGCGTCGGCAAGCAGCGAGGATCTTGTTTAATAAAATAACCTTGTTATACCGCTGTTGGAGGTTTGCTGCAGGGGTTGGAAGAAGCAAGGAGTGGCATTGTGGGGGGGGGGGGAGGCTGGCTGGGAACCGATGCGGTAGCGGTGCAGGGGGCATGGGGGGGACTAATGTACAGAAAGAGTAGGGGTGGCAGGAGATAGGTATAGGCGTCTGAAGGAGAGACAAAGAGAGTAAAAGTGGTAGTCAGGGTGGAAGGGCGACGGGGGGGATACTAATGCATAAAGCAGCTTAAAGTAGAAAATTGTGGAAGCGTCGTGATGCCTGGTGATTGCGTTACCTCCGGGCTTTGATTTAAAATGCAACGAAGGGGGATGGTGAAGGCGGGTAAGCCTGGCGGCTCCTGGCGAGGCCATGTTCCTCGGGACCTCAGCTCCCTTCGGTCTTCCTGGTTGTCCTCCTTACGTTAGACCGCCTCGATTCTCCCTGTCAGGCGCTTCCCACTTTCTAGTTTCATCCATTTTGTCCATTTTACCAAAGTACGTGGATACGCGTGCCGTCTTCTGAATGACAACACTTGATGTGGCTTTGTAACGTCTTTTTGCTTTATCTTTTCTTTACGTATGTTATGTTTGTATCTAAGAAATAAAATCTACTAAATACTGTAACTTAATCGATATTGTAGTTAACTGAATTGGACTCCGATTGGACTTAACTACTCAGTACAAGTTATGACACTCGTGCGGTACAAGATTTTCACCTGAGAAAATATATACCTTACACACGGAGCTAGAAACTTCAACTTATATAGGATAGAAATTGATGCTTTACACAATTTGAAGTATAAAAAAAAGCTTAGTTACTTAATAAAGCTAAAGCGAAAAATGTGCTCAAGAATAGTGGAGTGAAATTTTCATGACGTTGGTCGATAAGACAGCTGTCTGATGTTCAAAGAAGGAAATTGATATTGGGTGTGTATGTGTACTGCTTTCAATAGACTTTTTTTTGATAGATTGACCCCAGGAACGAAATTAGACATAAACACTCAACTAAGTAGATGGAAGACATTGAAGTGGAGAATCAGGGGGTAGAAAAGTTAACGGTGGAAGGTGGAAGGTCGATCTAATGCTGCGAGCTGAGTGACAGGAGACAGACAAAGCGGAGGGAAGCAAAAGGTGACGCGTGGAACGAGGGACTTAAGGTTCCCGTTGAAGCCAACAAGCTCGCGCCGGGTCGACAGATGATTTAGCTCGGGATTTCTTGTGTCAATGTACTCTGTCTGTTCGGTGACTTGTATAAAGAATATCTATTTTCGAAAATGTCTGCGATATCTTCGGAATATTCGTAGCTTACGTCTTGTAAAATGTAAAGCTTAAAGGAAACTGTTATACCATGAGGTTAAATTTCAGAATTTGGTTTTCATTTGTCGACACATTTGTCTTATATAATTTTTCAAACGAAAAATTGGTAAAAATCATTTACATAGCATAGAGCTTATATGATTTATTTATATATTATATCGTCAATAATCGTGAAAATATAGGGTTAGGTATTATATTTATTTAATAGTTCTACATATGGAAGTTTATGCATTTTTCATGAAAGCCACGCAGGTCTTGTGCAAATGTTCTATAATGTTGCGATTCTTTATGGTTAATAAAGAAACGGTAGAGGTGTATACGGTAAGTCAATCGAATTGCTATAATTAATTTTATAATCGGCGGGCAATTTATTTAAGATTTAGATTTTGGATTTGAAAATTGTAGCCCTACGAAATTCTTTTTTTTCTGGGACATAAAATATAACCTTACTTATCTTTCGAGCAATAAAGTACTATGCTTGAGAAGTATGTATACATACATGCGGCTGATTCATTTGTCTTTTCCGTCACTTTCTTCTTTATATTCCTGTTACTTACGATCCACTTTACTATTGCCGCCATCCCCTTATTTTTTATCTTTTTTCTGTTCACATTTTCATATTACTCGCATCTCTTATGTTAAGGAAAAAGCCCATGAATGATTCACGATAAGTTTATTGGACACTAAAAAAAAAATTTTACCAAATTCAAATGTCAACCAGCTTTTATTTGATAATCAATACTAATCAAAACATGATAAATTCTTACACGCACTAACCGTATGAGAAATTTAAAGGTTTCTTTTTCCAGCGATTGAGATATAACAAAGATATATTATATCGTATTTGTAAAATAGACTGGTTTCTGTTTTTATCAAGTGACAAAAAATAAACAGTTCTAACGCCAGAAAGATGACGGATACTTTTATAGAATCAAGGTGCAGTCCTACTGCGTAAAATCGCTTTATTTTCTGAGTACTAGAGGAGGCACAAGTAGGAGGAAAAATATTCCTTGGCGTCGAGTCGTGGAGGCGTCCCGGCGCTCGGGCGGGTCGTGCAGCACGCTCACGGAATTCTTTGAAAAACTACTTTGCAAATTGGAGTTGGGGGGAAACGAGTGAGGCGAGCGAGCGGCTGAATGAATAATAAATATGGTTATCGTTTAGTTGATATTTTGAGGGGCTGGGAGAGGAGGGGTTGCGTCGGGGTGAGATCAAAGCAAACCAGGGACGAAGCTACGATCGCATTCTATTCTTCATCGCGTCTGGAATACCAAGAATAATGTGTTTTCCGTCACCATTCCTCTCGAATGAAATTTCTTTCAATTGTAGCGAAAGTCTATTTCCTTGCAAATTTGCCACGTTTGAAAATGATCAAGATATGGCTAACGGGATTTTTCCATTGAAAACGATAAGAAAATCATCCGAACAGAATTTTTAATCGCTGTTATCGAACTTGTGGAGAATCGAATTTTCATTGGGAATGTCACAAGAGTACATTTTTAAATCTTTATTCGTGGAAAGCATAGTGATTTGCGGTATCATTCTTCTTGATTACTAGCAATTGGCCGTGCTAAGATTTCCTATTTAATGAGACCACAATGTATCTTACTTTATATAATTTCATACTTAACTCTTCAGTAATGACGATTTTTTTTCTTGCCATAAGAAATATACACCTTTCTGATTTGCAAAACCACGCGGCGCCATTGGAAGGTTACAGAGACTCGGGCTAACTCATAAATTATTAAATAATCAATGTTATACGATGATCTTCACTTAATCTAATGAATCATGACGAATTTATTTTCTAACAATCCTACCGTATTTGTAGTGTATCGTAATAAAGTTAACCATCAAATAACAATAACGAAATTAAATCTGTTCGAAATGCTAATCGATTTTGATTTAAAAGTATATAAAAATCATAATATTTGAAACTATTTCAACATTTCGTGCTTCTGTTAAAAATTAAGAGAATTATCTGATTTTCACGCTAAGTATAATTAATTTATAAATCTACAGGATGTCTCTTGTAATTTCAAGGTTCAGGCTTTAACGCGCAATTTTGCCAATTTCCATAAAGTTCCGCAAGGTTTCGCTAGGTGGCAACGTGGGTATACACATGTCGCGCGGATCTCGATCAAACGTTAAATCAGATTGTCTGTGCGATGGGATAACGTTAAAGGTGGGCTTAGTCAGAACGCGAAGTAGCGGCTGATGGGGGGTGATGGACCGGCTAATAATGATAACGATGCCGGGAGCGATAATCGTGTCGGCGGTTTCCAGGGTTTCGTCGGCTCTCGGTTCTCGGCTCATGGGACGTTGATTGCCGTGATGCCAGCGGATTTCGTTGGTCGAGTGAGATGGGACAGATGGAGCTGTAACGAGTACACAATGCGATGCAAATTGCTCGACTTGCTCGCTCAGCCAGTCAATCGCTTGCTCGTTCTCTTATTCACTCGCGCACACGCTCATTCTCTCTCTTGCTGCTACCGCGATGGTATTACTAACATCACTATTCTATTATGACATTACGCTTCCCTGCGCTACAGTATGCCTATTACCGGCTGACTCCCTCCAGGCATCCAATCAGCTGACTTACTTGCTAACTACATCCCGAGAATCTACAGTCGTAGTCGAATATCGTTCAATGTCCAGGATATTTTGATTTGATTATGTAAGAAATTTCTGGATTATTACTTTGTTTCTCTTCTTCGTCCTCCTATGACTTTTACTTGCGATGAGAAATTGCGTTAATAAGAATCACGTCAGCTACATAAAAAGTATATTTTGATGGAGTAAAGACACGTGCTTTAGGCGTGGCAGAGATATACTACGTTAACGAGATATTGTCAGTATAATCGCTATATACGTAATCTAATGCATGAAATAATTATTAAATATCTTCTAGAGATAATCTCGAGTGACGATGGTATATAAATATATACACCAGATGTGTTCCTGATATAACACAATAAGATAATTAAGAGAGACAGTACCAGAATCGTGACCCATTTTACATTTAATTATTACTTAATTGTGATAAATTAACTACATGAAGGATCATGTGAATTCCATTGTGTTCGATACTGTATAGCCATCGTAAGAAAACGTTGTTATCATCATTAACAGTGTAAAACTCTCGTGATTTAAATAGCTCCTGGTGCCATCTAGCCTTTCGCAGAAAAAATAATTGGTCGTAATCGATCTGGTTTCTTCGATACCAATAGTGAGTCAGCAACAAAAAGATACGCTACATAGCTCGTTAGATGGCAGCTTAATCGTATAAGAATTTGCCGACAGTGGGAAGCACATGCGCAGTAAACGACCCGAAGCGCCATCGAACGTCAAAGAAGAAAAGTAGCCGGTTCCCACTCCTCGGGAATGTATCCCTACCTACTAATGTCAACGAGCAAACAGTTGGAAGTGGTGCGCCCGGTCGTGGGTTCGGGTCGTGACGGTATCTGGTCAGTAAACGATTGGGTGAATGGACGGGGGCGAGTGTCGCCTCATATCCGACGCCTGCGTGTCTATGCGCGTGTGTTTCGACTCCCTGTGCTTCTCGTCGACGCAGCAAAGGCTCGCCGACGAGGAGGACGCGTCGCAATTAGCGACTGGTTCAGCCGTTACGGTGGCTCAGGTCATCGAAGGCGCCGCGGCGCCGATAGGCGCCCAAACGTCGCGGGGGGGTCTCACCATGGGCACCTTACGTGAGCTCCAGGAGTTGCTGCGCGTCAAGGATGAACGTATCGCGGAACTCGAGACGGTCCTATCACGCCGCGATGCCGAAATACAAGACTTACGTAGCCACCTGGACAAGTTTCTTAGTGTTTTGCCATTTAAATCGCCGCTGACACCGACGAAGCCTCGCCCGAGGAAGCAGCGAGCTCAGGGAATATCTGCGGAGCCTCCGCTCCAGGAGCTTGCGCCGCTGGTGGTCGTTGACAAGAGCGACAGGTTGGTGCCACACTCTTCTGTTTTTATTTTTAACACGCTCTCTCTATTACCATCTTCCCTTCCACTTCGCTTCGCTTTGACGTTCACCAGTTACCGTGTCTCTCTCTCTCTCTCTCTCT
>JARPRG010000344.1:86288-125602 GCA_031001745.1 Hartigia nigra | reverse complement strand
TCTATTACCATCTTCCCTTCCACTTCGCTTCGCTTTGACGTTCACCAGTTACCGTGTCTCTCTCTCTCTCTCTCTCTGTCTCTATCTCTATCTAACTCTTTCTCTCTCACACGCACGTACACATTACAGGCGCTAACTCTACTATACTTATCTATCTAACTATCCACCAACCTACATATGACGACAGATCAGCAATAGTTTTCCGTTAACTTCGTGTTTTTCATGTTTTGCTTTACTGTAAAAATCATCATTTATTCTACATACATCCAGTGAATATAAATATAAAAGGCGATTGTTATCCAGTCAAGTATTCACACGTATTACTGATACTGTGATATCCGATACCGATATCATTGGTCCACATCAAGATGACGAGTTGAAGTACTCTTAGGCACGATCACATGGACCACACGATAATGTGTTAATTAAACGTAGCCATTGGTAACACCATTCCTTTAATTTTGAAATTGTCATTGCTGTCCTATATATCAATGATGTGATATTCTTACAGAAAGTACTTTCTAATATCAAGGTCACACATAATACTCAAATAACAATAGATAATCATTACTAAATGATAAGATGGTTACCGTGTATTTCCGCGAACATCATGTTCACGTAAAACTATTTTTTTGAATCGCACACACTCGCGTACTCCGATTGAAAAAGTACTCGAGTATTTATTGACGCGTAAAACATGGAACGGCAAACAGTGTATACGTAGACGCAGTACCCGAGTACTACTCGATAGTACTGTTAACGTATGATAATGAGAAATCAGTGATTTTCCACAAAGAATGTTCGTCCCGACATACTCGATACGTAATAACAACTCGTCGGACAAGTGGATTCTCATCCGATGCAGTTGGTGCAGTTGGTGCAATAGGCGCAGGTCACCTCGAGTGCTACTGAATACCGGCGAGACGTGTTATTATTGTAGTACTGTAATAATAATAATTCCGTGAACGTTTATGGCACGATACTACAAGACTATGACAATAGAGTACGATTACACTAATGTATTCAAGTAGCTTTATTGTTAGTCTACGAAGCTATCGAAGCGTATAACCAGTAGATGATGCTTACTGTGACTGAGATTCGAAATTGACATGCATGATTTTGACTTTTTTTTAGAATTTATTATATTTTTATTCAGTCCCTCGTATCAAAGAATAAAGGGAAACTATGTACTTGTTAACAGGCACGAATTGACGTCATCGTCTGAAATCGTTGTTCGCTCACAATAGCTTTGATTAACCCCTTAAGCGACCACAAATCTTTCACTAATCTTATACATCATCGTGCCACTTGTATCTCACCATGAATCTATTTTTACTTGAAATCATATATTCAAGAGGTGTACATATTAACCATTCGATGTATCATGTCGTATAATATAATTTTAAAAAAATTCTAATTCGCCATGAATTTCTCTCCACTACAATAAGCTTCCTTGAAAAGGTATTTCGTCTGTATTACAGATTAGTATTATCGTTGATAAAAAAAAATGGAGAAAATAATTTACATAGATTAATTACTTTGGAGTTGAATTGTCAGCTGTACCGTAACGAATAATACAAATTCTTAGTTGCTCCGAAAGATATATGTTATATTAGCAACTGATACGTTCCTTATATTACTAACTTTGAATCGACAGTTCCTCGAGGCAATTTCTGACTAGAAATTATATACGTAAGGCTCTCCTTCTTTATACGATGCGTTTCTATTGTTAATATATGTTTGTCCTTTTGGCACCGGCGACAAGGAGGGTGAGAACTCGTCGGCCGAAATCCGGTAGCTTGTATAAATCCGAAACAAGGGTCCTCAACGAAGTAAACAGTGGTGGTCAATTCTATTTTTATACTTTTGTATTCGTAAATCCTTCATTACGACGATATAGAAGAACAGCTTGTTGAACGAGAAACGTCAGTGCTTGCGTACATAACACATTCGTAGAACTTGTAGTAGCGGAAGTTTGCGAATATTCTCGACGGATCGGCAATAAAATGTTGTATTCATTTGTTATGCGTCGAATGCGTTAGAAGGTGGTGAAAATTTTTTAATTTCTCGCTGTACCCGAGGAAGGTCGATGACGGATCATGTTGGGTAAAAAACTTGTAATATCTTCGTCGCTTTTTAAATTCATGGTCAACGATGAATGACTCGAAGGAACTTTATTCGATCAGCGAGAGTATCTTGGCATTATCACGGACAACGAAATTTCAGAAATTTAATAGTGGACTTTCATAACTGGCGTTAAACAGTAACGCCGCGTTAAGGCTACCGCCGATCTGGCAACTGCGCTTCACATGTAGTAAACATCGGCCGAGCGTTGTGCTTCTTGAAGTCCACTCGTGAAGACTATCTCGAGATTTATTTTTCTTGTCTGGCAAAGAAGCTCCAAAGGATCACGTATATACTTAGTGTTTTTCTTTAACAAATGGTCGTTTTAGGATCAAGAGAAATAACCCAGCTGGGGTTTTTTAACAGATTTTCTTAATATTATTGAATATCCACATGGGAAGCATCCTCGCCCATAGTTTATATAATACCAACACTTGTTATCGTATCATTCTTTTCTTAACAAATATAGAAATTCATTATAACTTGAATCGTCGGCATAACCCACGAGAAATGCTTAATATTTTTCGAGCAGCAATATACCATCTGGGAAAAGAATAATTATATTTTTACAATCAGATTCAAAACTGTGTCCATGTCCTTAAGATATCGTATCGGATCTAAAATTTTATAATAAATTTATTGTATGTTTAAAATATATTTTTTATCTAATTCTAACGAATCTTTTTTTCTAAACGTTTACCATTGTCCTCTATACGGAAATGCACACGAAAAAATACACAGCAAGCATAGAATTCGTTCGGTGTGGTTAAGGTTAATTAGAAAAATGGAATTAATGTCGCAGCGATCCTGATCTGCGTTAGTGTCGCTAAGCGTTATTCTCGGGTGTAAGAGGGTCGCATGATTTCGATTAGCATGGCAATTTCGATCAGTCGAAATACAAACAGGACGACCGAGACGATGAAGATGGGTACACGAGGAGCCAGGAGAGGAAAAGGGAGAGGCGTCGAACGTGCCGTAGCGTGACGGCGTCGGGCAACGGGTGGGAAGGAGGAGAAGAAGAGGGGTGTTGGGGGGGGGGGGGGTAGAGGCAAGGCGATGGTCGCTAATTATGCAGAAATCTATAAATATCGCGGGGCTGTCGTAAACATTCGACGATGCAGCCAGAAATTCTGACCGCGTTACCAGATGAGAACTGCTTTGAATTGTCGATCGTTTTGAAAATCATGAATCGCGAATGTCACGAAACGTGAATTAAATATAAATCTTATACGTGACTGTCGTAGGCACTCGTCACATTTTCCCCTATTAGCAACAGTTAGTATTATCTCGCAGTAGCGATTGCTAATGGCAATAATTAGCTTTAGCTTCACAGTCCACGAATTTCTATTCGTCTGGATATATATCTGTATTATTCGTATTGGCCTTATTCATGGTTATCACGTGAAATATTTTGAAGCTCGATTGGTAATCGTATACGAGTAACTTCTTGTCAATAAGTCCATCTAGTGCTGATAGGTGTCACGGAGATCGTGCGGTATAGCACAGTAAATCGAGGCAATATGGACGTGATAAACGAGTATATGCTCGAAGATCTGAAAAGATTATTTTGAAGGAAGGAAATCGTCATAAATATTTATATAGGTGTACGTGGGGATTCTTAGTAAAAAGAAATATTGACTTTATCTTCTAGGGATAATAAGGGCTGTTATCAAAACGAATTCTCATTGTAATAATAAGTGTAGCATACCGTCTCTTGTCAAGGTGCTTAGACACAAGGCTGAAGATAAGTTCGTTGAAAATTATTTTGTATTTGTATCTTGACATCGTCTTAAGTACGGGCAAAGTACAAATATAAAAATAGAATCGTAGTGTGGCGTACCAAAGAGATTTCGGGGCTATATCAATTTTCTATTTCAAACTACTTGTAATCCAAGTGTTTTTATACTGGTCAGCATTAGCTGTGTATTTGAAAATCTACAGAAGACAATATTGAAGATACAACTTTTTTTTTTGACAGTTGATCTTTTTTTTATATACTATTTGAAAATCACTGCTTTTTTTTAATGCTTTCTGTATTCTATTTTTTTAGTTTTATTTTATCTTAAAACTGTCAAGCCACAACAGATTGGACGGAATATAACTGTAGTGGAAGTCAGAGGAGAAAAGTCAATCTAATTTCTTGTATTATTAATTGTCATTACGAAGGTGCATGGTCTGTTGGACGATAATGACCATGGGTTTCTCATGCCCGAATGCCGTGTTTATAGTTTCTCTTGTTATTCGTTTAAGTAATGCCGAGTTTTCATGGTTAACTTGCTTTCTTGGTGATTTCTATAATTGGTAAGGCTGTTAAATCGATAATGAGTCCTCGTTAAGCCTGTTCATTGACTCGATCTCTATCGATCAGTTGCAGCCAGTGACCCACCATATTTGTCAAATGAAGTAATATATTGAGATTTAATATTGCCAGAGTCGTAATCATCTGGATATTTCTATTCCATGAAGCTATTAATTAAGTTATAGGTTATAATGGGGTTTAGAGAACTAGTTTACGGAAGCTAGCCCGTTTACGCATGCACCGGACTGGCCTTGTACCCTTTCTAAAATGATAATAAAATGCGACCAGTTGCGATAAATTTGACTACGTCGTGATAAGTTACCGAGCTCCCGGCTTCGCGTGGGAAACTATGAAAAAAAACACACTTGCAGAAACTTTAAGGAGAGGATGCATATATATATATATCAACGGCCATAACAGAGCTTTGTGATAAAATTTTATATTGCCCGAGTTGTAAATCTAGAGCCCGCTTGAGTCTATGTTGTATTCCTTTGTCCTTTGGATTTGCTGACTAAACTGTAACACCAGTTTCAGCCTGTAAAATCCTCCAGACAGAACTTTGAGTTTAATATTAGGTTCAACCAGAACGTGTAAACGCAGATTTAGATCTGAACCCATTTTAGGCCTGGAGACTGTAACTTGTGACTCAGTACAATTATAATCTATTGTTTCAATATGAAAATAGTATGAAACTAGTTTCGGGCGGAATTATTGATTCAATAGTACAATAGGCATTCCTAGTTATTGCGCAACTTCACGGAAAACATCATCAGAAGCTAACATCTCACGTCTACGTGCACTGAATGATACAGCTAGCCTAGGCGAGAAGGTAGCATCTTTTTTTTCAACTGCCTTTTTTTTTTCAGTTCGCTCGTAAAAATCTATAAGATTCACTGCTGTTGAATTAATCTTCGAGCCGGATGTGAAGTTCGAATTTTTGTGACGTAGCCGAATGATAAAATTTTGTATAGATATGCGACAGAAAATATGTTGCCGCTAGAAGAAATTTTAAGGCGCAGCTTCAATTTTCGTGAACTCTAATGCCATAGTCGACAGTTTGTCCAGGCGTAGTGTCGTTGCTCGATTTAATTTTGAAAAATCGTTTGTAAAGATCCGTATGCTTTAATAACGTTTAATCTTGTATTGGGCTGCTTTATAATATGTTTTTTTAACGCTACTATTTGCACACGATTCAGCTCTTCTGACCTATTTAACACTATCTTTTGTTATCCGTGTATCGCAGGGTCCAAGATAGAAAAAGTAGGCCTGCGTTAAGCGTAATTGTCCATCTTTAGAACTACAATGATTTTTCATAATTGCGTTTCAGAACGTTTAATATTTTGAGTCGCTCTGTATTATCAAAATTTTAGAAAGATAAGAATACAATGAGCGAAGAGAATGAATACCCTGAAGCAGTGTTTAAAAATATCTACAAGTGTTTTAATCTCTGAAACATTTGTCGATTCGAAGACGTATCGTACGCTTTACATTTATACCTATGTATATGGTTCAAGGAAGTATCGATTACGCCGTATAGATGATTAAATGATTTCTGTATCAAAATGTTTAAAATCTAATTAACATTATCTTTGATTGATAATTGATCGAAGTCGAAAAATATTTTTATTCATTGTGCTCCATCTCTATCACAGTTACCATATACGTTTTGACATTTCTAAAAATTTGATTAATATTTTTTTCTTCCCTTCTGTATTATAAATATAATGAAAAATAATATAAATATATTATTTTCAATAATAAAACAATCTTCGTTTTGAAAGGTACAAGCGAATGATTATTCTAATCTCACATTTTTTTCTCGTACAAAATCTTAATATAACATCGACCTACTTTAATGCATGAGTACGTATATAAAAATCGAAAAAATAAAGTAACTAACAATTTTTAATATTTGAAAAAAATCGAAAAAACCGCTCTCCAATCTCTCGTACTCCAGATCTACAGGATTGATTCCTTGTTCTGGACCTCTTGTTCAATGCTACTTGTGTCTCTCTTCTCCCCCAACGCTCTCCTGTCCTCGAAACGATTTCAGCCGACGTCACGTATAATTGGTCCTTTTGATTCAGTCTGGTTTGTGAGAACTCAAGCCCCTCCGAACCAGCCTCAAAGTAGTTCCTCCTGTCAGGGCCATTGCAGTACGTTGCAACACATTGCAATAGCTGCCGGTCCCTGAAAAAAAAAAACAAAAAAAAATGCGACAAAAGCTCATTCCGCCGACTGGCTTCACCGCCTCCTCAATGCATATCTTAAAATTTTGTTACGCATTCCTTTCAATCTTTTTCCCCAGTATATCACATACAAACGTCACGAGGTAAAATCTTGATACGAACAATATTTCGTAATCGATCGAATCTAGTGATTTACATTGAACAGTTATCTAGTCTGTTTTCGAGATGTATCTTATATTTTATAAAGTAAAACAGATAAGTGTATCTTTCTATGAAATTATTATTTTTATAAATATCAGTGTCCTATCTCTTATTTTCCGTGCACGTGGAAATGAGATACATTTATAAATAAACTAGATTGCGAAGCTCCTGATTAATGGTAAAAGATGCCGTGTTGAATAGAAATTCAAGAAGGTATCAGTGTACGAGAGCCGGGCACTCTTTTCTTTAGTTAAGAACCTCAACGAACACGCATAACGCGATGAACAAGTGGATACTCGTACGCATCTTTCCCATGGTTGGTCCAGTTGCTACGAATTCTCTCGATCCTCCAGGCTCTTAAAAGACACGAGAGAGTCGAAAGAGGCAGCCCACTGCACAGTTCATGTCGAAACCAGTCGAATGACGTCACGTATAATTAGTTCTTTGATTCTCTCTTTCCCTCTCACTCTGACTCTCTGCTCCCATGCTTGACGCTTATCTCGTGGGCTTAAAATAGCCCTTGTCACGGCCACTGGCGACATTTTAAAAGTTAAACCACACGGCATGCACGTTGCGCGGTGGCGCCTTCTCGAGGTCGACTGTTCACCTGTTACGGCCGAGTTCGAGTACAGTCGGTAATTTCTCGCCATTCCCTCCTGCCTTCTTTTTTTTTTTAAAGATTCAGATGGCGCGCGAGTATGCTTCTTCATTCTTTCGGTACCACTTTCGACTCCAGCATTGTTTTCAATGGGAAATTAAATTGATGTATTAAAAGTTATATATTGGGTCATATAAACGTTAAAATCTAGATCGATTGGAGAAAAGGTATGTCATTGCGGATCATATTGAGACCAGGGGCGATTGAAACTAGGACTTTGCATTAATCGTCATGAAAAAGAAAAATAGTAGTTTTCTATAATGTCGACAGGGATAAATCAAAGGAATTAAAAGTAAGTTTTGCTACATAATTTTTTTTTTTCATCTCGTATCTCAGACAGCGGTTGAAGATGAGTTCGACGAAGCGCCAATTAAATGTCTTAAATGACACATTTTAAACCGAACTACTTATTCATACTGTCAATTAGCACCATATAATGATTTAGGCAACGTATTTCAGAAGCTACGTAGTTATCGCGTACATTGAGCCGATTGCGCTAACTTTATGTAAAAATTTGAATATACGATGTGGTTTTTGTTGGCAGGTGGAAAACAATGAAACTTTATAATACAGCGCAACTTAATCAACATCAAAATACAGCATAATCCTAATGTTATCATACATGCACGCTAGCAGAAAATTTCCTACGTAAGTCCAGGCTCTGTGTCTGGATACATACTGTATCAGTGCAAGCCTAACTTAGAAATTACTTTATTCACACTTTACAACAGACGCATACAATCATTTCACATAGGAAAAAAGAATTTCGGTATTTCGTAAGAAGTCACAAGTTTACATAATTTGACTTAAGAAATCAGTATTTTCCAAATTAAATTATTTCGCCAGCAAATGAAAAAGAATTGATGAACTCGTAGCACGTGGTTCACTCAGTGATCTATCGCGTCATGCGGAAGCCCCCTTAACACTCGTTAATGGCCACGCCTCCTCGATTGGGAGCTGCGAACTGACAATTTTCCCTCTGCAATAGCCAGTAGGCGCGCGAGCTTTCATACGATCTATTACAATATATTTTCAATCACGCGAGGTACGATTCCAAGTTGCTCCATTTCATTCAACACGTATTTGTACTTCATTTATTACCCGGCAGTTCTTTCAGCCTCTTTCTTTTATCCTCTTTACTTTTACCCTTTTCTCCTATCTCCTTCTCTGTTTTCCCTACGATATTCCTCGATAGTGCCACGGCTCTCATATCGGTTTAACATTAAGACCACAACCGTTTTACGACTCCTCTTAGCTTTTATGGACTTGTTTTGGTTAACATGCTTCAATAAATCGTGGCTCCAGTGACAATACGCGTGTACAACTTTTTCGGAAATACTTGAGTTTAAGCGTTATAACGTTAGACTCAATAGCAGTAATGGCGTCGAGCACAGAATTGATGATATTTTATCAGTGATTCTCTCGTTGTGCCAGATGTTGATTTGCGTAATAAAAGACAGAGGGAACGTTTTTTTTTTTTTAACGATTTGTAAAATTATGCATCGTGCGAATCGTCTAGTTTGAAATATTTATTATTATAATGTCGTCATGATAATGATACATACGTTGAAATTATTCGTAATCGTATAATTAAAATGCAATAACAGTTCGCTGATCGAGTGCAACGATACCAATCATGGTATTAGATAATTTATACATATATTATATTTTTAATATTTTTATCGGTTATTAAATGTTATTACACTGGACTCTAGAGAGAATGGAGATAGCAGAACCTTGACTAGAGTTTGCGGTCGACAGTGGGTCTTCCGAGGAGGAAATGACGTTAAAGAAGCAAGACCTTTATCGCACTTCTACGATCCTTAAATAATTCATACTTGCTGTCTCTAAATGGTTGAAAGAATTAGATGCGCGCAATGCAAGTTGACGTGGTTTGATTCGCCTCGTGAAACGAGTATGATCTTTGATCAAGCACGAGGATATCCCATTTAGTGATCTAGAGTTTTTATAAATTGGATAGCTGTATGGCTTTAAATTCGATTATATCTTTAGATATTAAAAATATGTCGCCACCATCAAGCCGTGGTCAGTCAAATTAATTGATTGATTTAAAGACATCCCTTAATTATCAGGTAAATCTCTTGTGCGTGAGTGACGCGATACTCGAAAACATACAAGAGTGTAAAGAAGGATTCTTCAATGTAGTCAATCCGTACACTGTGACAGCACAAAGAGCTATTCAGCAATGGCAATACCTAACTGATCCATACATTTATCGTTAGAACCTACAACGTTCAATTGCAGAGGATCACTATTTCTTTTCACAAGGATGTCAAGGCTTTTCCACGTGAAAATGAATCACAATTACAAGGATATTCATGGCATGATTCTTTGATAAAACCTCTTAAGATCTCTCGATCGATCCACTCTTCGTTCTTAAAGCACTGACTCTAATATTCGAGAGTGTATGGCCATATCTATATATAGTCTTAGCTGGCTGTGAGTTTGACAGGAAATAAATAGACGTCGAAGGGTTTCAAAGTCAGGGCTACAAGTCCGCTTTGATTCGCGTGAGTCAAGTCGAGTAAAGTTTAGTTATGGAGGGGGGAGAGTTCATTACGTATATAGGACGTTTCATAGTGCCGAGATGATGCCGGCGGCGTCGCGTCCCAATGCGAACGAGAACGCTAAGGCAATCGCAAAGACAAACGTAATGGTAAACGTAAACGCAAACGAGTACTAGGTTGGCTGTCAGGTAACCAGTATCGAGCAGGGACCAGGTGGTCGGTGAAAGGAAGAGTTTTGAAACGACGCAGCAGCGCCCAGCAGAATCGTGCTGAACCCCGAACGCGCGAGTCACGATAAATCTTAAAAATAGACAGTCGGAAAGTTGTTCGCCCTATGGGAACTCGTTCGCGGCTCCTGGTCCTTCGCGATTAGTCTCGCGCGGCCTCTTCGGCTAGTTACTCCACCGGCTCGGTACATCTCGGAAACGTTCGGATCACATCCCTATTTACCCTTGTCGCTTCGATGCGGCAATCCACTTTTATGATATATGTCTTTCCTTTTACATTTAATTTCTTGTCTCCTTTCTCACTACATTGTGTCTCCTTGTGGATCAAGCAGTTCTTTTCTTTGAATTGTCAGTTCTATGGTGACGCGATTACTAAATCATTTTAGTCTCACGTATTTTAAACTATCCTTTCGGTATATCAGTCAATTTCGGGTAATGTTATAGCGTTTTTTTTTTAAGTGCTTTCTCGATACAAGCGACATGTGCTTCGGCTGGTTTTTCACGAGTATTTAAGGAAATGCGTTTTCTAGTGAATCTGCAAATGGTTTTTTATGTTGTCGATCTACATTGGGAGAGTATTTTGTGAGTAGTGAAAAGTGAATAGGATTTTCAGTGGAAATGATTAATTCATCCTTGATCCAATTTTTTTCTTCGGATATTAATTTTCATGAGCTTTTTGTTATTTATTCATTTTTTTTCTTATATGTATATATATACCCCTTTTCTATTGAACGTTATACCTACAATGCATTATCTTAATTAGTGAGTGTGAGCTGAATTTCAGTCAATGGAGAATTGCGTTTTTTGTTTAAAGACGATTTAGTAAATTTCCTTTTTTGCATGGAAAATTTCGTTCTTAGATAAAAGTACTAATCGTATTTGACAAATAAAAAAATTCCTTTCTTCAAACACTCCTAACGCCATTGACACATTTGTTCTCTGTGTATGGACTTATCAGCACACGAAATAATCGATAGAGTACCAGGTGCTCCCAATTCTTGAGCACAGTTGCGGTTATGTACTTTTCCTTCCTTTCCTCCAAAATTCTACAGTGTTCTATTAGTAGTTATAGTGGCTCACAGCAATTCATGTGAATCCGAAAAAATTCGGCTCAAATATTTCTATCGAGAAATATCGTTCGTATCGATAAAATTTTATGAAAAAAAAAAAAAAATTGTTCCATTCAGTAACCATTCGATCAGTTTGATTAATAAATGCTCTTGTGGTTCAAAGTGTTCAGACCATTTTGTCGTGAAAAGGAGGCAAGAGCAAGTAGCCAATTTTTGCAGTGCAAAGGCAAAAATAAAGGAACGCCTAGGAATAGCGTAGCA
Source organism: Hartigia nigra (assembly GCA_031001745.1). Classification (NCBI taxonomy): domain Eukaryota; kingdom Metazoa; phylum Arthropoda; class Insecta; order Hymenoptera; family Cephidae; genus Hartigia; species Hartigia nigra. Next base: position 114,045 of record JARPRG010000344.1, on the reverse strand, counting down.
GATGCGTCAGTAACGCAACAATACACTCGGACAATCGAACGTTATCGATTAGACTGTTAATTTGAACGAGTGGTGATAAAATAGTGATTTGGTGATAAAATGGATTCTGTCCGAGATTTGAAGAGACTGCTGTACGAAAGAACGGAAGCCTTGAGGCGTAGAGACGAAGCCGTCGAGGCCCTTGAAAAAGCCTTAGACGAGCGCGATGCCACCATTCGCTATCTTCAAAATGAGATCGATAAGTTTCGACAAATTGTCGAGATCAGTATGTCAACGGGCCCTTTGGGACCCCAGCATCGTTCTAAGAGACAGGCCATATCTGCCGAGCCCTTAAGAAACGATCTGAAGCCGATTGCCAAATTCAGCAAACCTCAAAGGTATTATCTGTTGTTTTTATTTCATTCTTTTTAAATATAATACTGGTGCTATTGAAATTTGAGAATCTTTTAAAAATCTTTCTGTCATTGATCTTTGTCTCTCTTTATTTTGAGACTTTTTTTTTACAAACAGGAATCACACTTCCCGCCGGTAATTCGGGTCTCTCGTAAACAGGAATCACACTTCTGATTCGTGTCTCAAAATTGTATTTATAAGCGCAAAGATTCTATTTTCAGGTTAAGGTTATATTCTCGCGGGGCAACTTAACCTACACAGAGTTCATTTACTTGCGCAAATAAGCGTCGAGCTTGAAATTGAAACAAGGGCATGAATACGCTATAACGTTTACTTTAATAAATGACAACCTGACAAACTAACCAATTAAAAGATGATCGATGAGTAATTCCGAAGAGTCACGTTGAACACCGAAACACCTGTGCACGAGTTGGCTGCGACTCAATCACCGTTGACACGTTGAGATATTACAAAATTTTGCTCTCTAAAGATGATCCAGTGAAAATATGAAACAGATTGTTTCACTTGTTCGAAAATCCACTGAAAAAATACTCTTCTCCAGGCAGAAAATGTATCTAACATATTTGCCTGGAAAATATAGGACCTTGAGCGAATTGATCCAGCTTCCAAAAGCATTATGATAATAGTATTACGATGTGTTACTTTTCTTTGCGATTTACTTACCAGAAGCACACGGAGAGAGGAATGTGGGAATGCTCCTTACATTTAGTTTGCCAATTGAGAAATATTCCATAATTCTAGTTTATTTATCCCACGCGTATCCATCCCGTTATTCTGCCTGTGGGAATATGCGATTGACTGACAATAGCAATTATGTCCATACTTTGGCCCCTCGATAGGTTTGTGATTCGGTCTATATAAATTGAGAACATCAGTCGCTGTCGCGAAGAAACTTCTTAATTCCTCGCCTCGTTCTATCTAGTCTGACTTCTGGAAGGTCTTTCGCCATTTACACGTGGGCGGCCCTTTTATCGGCATCAGGCGTATGCGCGCGCGCATGCTCGCGGGCGGAGACCAATGTCATTTTTGATTTCTTTTCTTGTCTTGCCGGCAGAATTATTAAAAGTGAAATGGAGATACTGCTTGCGTAATTAATGAATTCTCTTTATACATTCCTGTCACGTCATTCAGCGCTGCCAAGAAACGTGACGGGGCAATGCTTTTCTTCAGAATTTTTGCGACACTCGCCCTTCTATTGGGAGAAGCTTCCCTTATATGTTATTACGCAACTTTCCTTAACGGGAAATGTTTCATTAACAGATCCGTATTTTTAAATGAAGTATCTGTCTTTTGAACTCTACGATCGTGTCCCAATTTTCACTTAGGTAAGATCTTCATTTTTGAATTAATGAAATTCGACCCTTTGACAAGTACTGGAGAAAGTACCTTTCTCGTTACGTTCAATCACGTTCATTAATTTCATGTTACATTATAATTCTTATTTCTATCTGTATAATGTAACAGGTTTCATTGCTGGATAAAAAAAAAGGTGAACACCCAATATATTTAAGTTTTATTGACTTTTATTAGTCTATAAACTTCATTGACACGTTACAAAGATGCCTTTGCCTTATTATTACTTCTAAATTTCTGTCAGTCAGTTTTTATGCAGGGATCCTGATTACCGACGTTAATGCTCAGTTAGGTTTTAGTTTGCACGATACGCATTTCGTCATCATTCGGAGGAGATTACTCATGCTACGTGCTACTGACGGTTCTGTTTTTTTTTTTAAATTCACTAACCAGACAAGGTCGAGTTACCGGTGTCGCAAGAAATCTCAATCCTTTTAAGGACATTTGAGAGAACGTACTCACTATTCACAAAAATTCCTTACCGGCACGATTATTCTATTCTGGTTGAACACTATTCTTTATAAATTGAAAGTATACCGTCTTTGTAGTGTAAACACTGCAATTATTACAATGGATATAAAAAATGAAAGTAAATTTAATAAATTCAATTTTTAACTCTTTTGATAAAATTTTCTTCTAGTTCTTTGATACGTGACGCGATATAAAAAATTGTCAAAATTATCAAAACAGGGTATGTCTCACAGTGACATAGTTATGAAATTGTAACTAGGTCACGCGACTAGTTACTTCGGCTATTTTATTTAATAAGTAGAGCGTTTGACTTTTGCATTTAAAAAAAAGCCATGAATTCACGAACTATTATTAAAGTTAAGAGAGCATCTGCGAAGCAATGGTGAATTCGCGTGATCGATCCTTTCTAACCCGAAGTGGGCAATCAGCAACAGCTGTAAGATGTACCGACTGCCGAGACCAATTTAGACCAATCATATGGATAATTTGTGTAAAAAATTCTTCGCCTAATATCGTACTATTCCACGAATGAAAAGCACTTGCGCTTCTGCGTGTAACGAGACTTATTTTTTATTTATTTTTTCTTTTTACAAGCTTATTCGATCGATCCGATTTCACAGAAATAATATAGCGATATCTAACCAAAATTTGCGCGACTCACTGTAACCTTCGTACTGCCTGTTGAGTATATCCCACTTGTTCCTTTCTTGGAAGGTCGAAAGTTACAACACAAGTACTTTGCTGTTACTCAACATTAGAGAGAGTATGCCGTTATTTTACGGTTTAGCGTGAAAATAAGTGAACCATTACGCGAATCGTGACAATTCCATTTATTATCATTATATCTGGATAATATTCACTTATCCGCCATTATATGGAAATTCGCCTATAAATTTCTTCAAATAGATAAATATTCTTTAGCAGTCTGCTGTTTGATTGTCTTCTGTCTATGAGAGGCCCTAATTTATGAGACTATGTATTTTAACATTCTACTTCCTTCTGTATGTAGATAAGTAGCCATTCCTATACGTAAGAAGATATGTATGGATTATATCAAAAATATCAATTTTTTCACACATATGAGATATACAATAAGTTAAAAAATAGATATAGATATGATATATAGATAAATAGTACATCAAACATTCCCATATTCACGTATAGGTACAAAATTCTCTCTTAAATCACTTACTTTTTTTTCTTCGTATTTTACAAGTCCTTCCGTTTTTATTTCTGTTAAGAAATATTCGTAGAATATATTTCGGCTGTACCAATATAAAAATTGTTTAAAATGATCATGCTAAATATGTTATTCACTTTTACGTTTGCATGAGCAAACTGCCTATCTAATATATCCTTAAGTTACTATTTTTCAATTGCTACTGGCACTCGACAGTTTCGATAAGTCTGTTTCATCGCATAATTAATAGATCTAATGGCTCCTTCGGATAATATTATAATGTTGCTGTTTCTAGCAGATGAAATTGCTACTACTGCTATCTTACGGGCTCTTATGAAACTAACAACTGTTATTGTCACGCTTAGCAGCATACACGTTAACATTGAATCTCTGCGCTTTGAATCATAATCACAATAAATATAGTTATAATACATTATTTACACTTAAGTTTATGCATAGCAGCGGCAGCAGCTCAATGGCTTCGGCCCTGAAATAATTGCTAAACGCGTGTTCGCTCTAAAGCATACACGGCTTTGTCAATGTCGTTGAGAAACAAAAGCAAGGGAGGAAAAATCAGTGCTTGTAGGTGCCCGCCATTTCTGTTGGCGTCTCGCTCCAATTGGTTAACTTTGACCATTTAAAAATCAAGAACTACCGGACGAAAGGAAGCTCACTTTCGTCGTTCTTGTAATCAATTTTTCTGCGTTCAATATACTAAATACATAACGGTGAAAAATGTTTTTGTTTTTCAAAAATCAATCACAATTTTGTCGGATGAAAGATATTGCGAATAACTACGAATAGATTAATCAAATTGAATTTTTCTCTTAACAATAGAGCATTTAAGAGGCTCCAGATATTCCTTTATTGTATAATCGCCATTTCTTTAGTAAAGCATGAAGTCAATCAAGTCATTGATCTGATCTGAACTCATAGAACTTTTTGCCATTCTTTCGAACAGCCATGTCGATGCGGAACCACAATGAATGTTCAACTGTCTTTTTTTATCCCAAGGTCCCGCGAGTTGATCAAGGACGCCATCCTGGACAATGACTTCATGAAGAATTTGGAGCTCACACAGATCCGGGAGATCGTTGATTGCATGTATCCCGTTACATTCCCAGCTGGATCCATCATCATTCGCGAAGGAGATGTCGGCTCTATCGTCTTTGTCATGGAAGGTAAATCATTTATCATTGATTTTTTTTCCAGTGAATTTACAACACGCCACGAGTGGCTTCATTTCCATGCGAAAGCGTCCGCCATGTCCGCTTAATTATGAGACGAAAAATTTCGAACAATATACTGTTTAAGAAAAAATTTTGTATATAAAATTTTATCGAACGTTAAAAATATTGATAACAATTTCTGAACTCTTTTGGGTACGACATTGCGACTTATGAAGGTCATGTGGCTGTTGTGCATCATAAAATTAACGTGTGCACAGTCACGCTTCGCTTGACCATTTGCGTCAGTCTAGGGGATCGCGTTACCAGGTCCAACAGTAATTACATAAGCTTGCCTAGAAAGTAAAAGGACTGTACGTTCGTTCCTCAGGACTGCTGGCCATTTTTTATCCGTCATTGTCATTGCTACACACAATAAAGTCGTTTGACAAGGCGGCCGTTGGTAATAAGCACGAATAAGATTCGTTACGCTATACGAAATATGTAAGGGAAATTATATTTATGTCGTCAGCTATATAAAAATTTCAAGTATCAGACTTAAGTACATTATCTTTCTTTGTTTCAATCGCTGATGTTTCACTCTTTCAAAAATCCAATGAAACCACATAGAATTCAAACAGATGAAAATTATCGCATGTCCGTTAAAATTGATGGTATTATTATCCTTTAGGGAATGGAAATTTGTGCTTCCTCCTGATAATAAAAATTAAACTAGGTTAATTGGGTATTTGCATCTCGTTGAAGCAAGACCGAAGTATCAGGGAATAGAAAAATTTAACGACCGATATATTACGTGAGGAATACAATCTTGATCTACTGTCGTTTGATCATAAGCCGATTACAGAGATCCACATCAATTCTGTATGTCGATCATTTTTGAGTGGCATGAAAGTTTGCTGTATGATATTCAAGCACTGTTACGCACACGTTCGCCAAACATCCGGAAAAGTATATACCCGGATGTGGGACTGATCGGCATTGGCTGCAACTGAGACACCCGTTGTAACGTAGGAATGGTAGAATGCGGATGAGAACCACTGCCCTTTCTCTTGCAGCTAGCGCCATAGTGGGGGTTGACAGGACGGGAGGAGAGGGCCTCGTGACGGTCTTTGCGGCCGCACTTTTCACCAGTAGTCGGGAACGCTGTCAGTGAGCGTCGGTTACAAGGAAGTTTTACTCTGTGTTTCTCGTAGCTCTTCTCGTCCTACTCCTCGTCGCCGCTGCAAACGTCATTCTCATTGTTCCTCTGTATCAACACTCGATCGTCGCTTCGATCCATCCCCTCAAGAAATCTATTTGGTGCTACTCTAGTGTATGTTGGTGCGAACGACTAATACTTTAGATCAGTTTTTGCACTTTTCGTCGAGTGATCGGCCATAAAGATTCGAAGACTCCAATACTTTGCACCCTTATTGTTACGCGTTGCTGTGTAACAAGCGGGACTTTCGTATCCTTCTGGATTCTTTGTTTTCCTTTCGCAACGATTCGTTTCTGGTGCAATAGTTATTCTAAGTGATACAGTGATCTCATCCGAACGCTGACAAGATGGTGAAAATTTGCAAGGGACGTCCGAAAACGTCGTGGGATAAGATGAAAGTTCGTGCTACATGATATCGTAGGCGTTCTTGTAGTCCTTCGGAATCCTGACTAATCTCACAAGACAAGGAGAGGAGCCGAAGGTCGAATTCTCCAGTTCCTTTGAAATGTCACGATGGAATCATTCAAAATGTTAATAAGTGCATTCACGAGTACACTTCGTACAGGATGCTTTTCTTGAGAATCTACGAACGCAGAGGATAGTCTTTGTACGACGAGTCTATTTCCCTTATCTTTTCTGCTTCCCTGAAAGATCCAGTGTGAAAAAGTCCTTTGTATATTCGTTTTGAGCGCACGTGTCATCGCCATGATGAAGGTCAGAAATTACCCGGGACGAGCTGTTTTGGAAGACCCGGAGCTTCTGTTGGATCCAGATGCGACCAGAGGACGCGCAATGGAATTACTTTATGAGGCCAGCTGGCGCGAATGTGGCGTTAATTGGACGAGTCCGTCCAGGACGAAAAAATCTTCGGAACAGGATGAATTAGAATATAAACAACCGTATGCGGATGTTATTTCACAACTAGAAGGCGTATTAAATGGCGCAGGATCATCAAGTCCTAAGGACGGAAGATCCCAACGTTCAAGCAGTAATGACACAACCGACAGCGAAGAATCAGAGATTGGGCAAACTGGATTTCTTATTCCCAGACCAAGACTTATTGTTCCTGTTCATACTTATGCCAGGAGAAGACGCACCGGTGCTCCGCCTCTTAGAGCACGACTTCCCCGCGAAGGTGACCGATCTACTTTACTACTGTCATTCTTTGTTTATTTCTTTATAATATTGTTTTCTATTATATCTAGACTTTCACGGTCTCGTTCTAGCGAAAGAATCTCATTAAATAACGCAGAGAGTCGCATCGAGTACCATGTGGAACATTTTAATAGTAAAAATTATAATCCATTATATTATTGCATTCTCCCATCGTCCTTTAATGCTCCGTGGTATACATATTGTCTCTGTTAGACTATTGATTATAGATTTTTAGTTCCATTATTTGTTTCTCATATTTTTGACACATTTAAATTGAATACGCAAAGTATAATAAAATTATTGAGGCAGCATTCGATTCCCTGTTCTATTAAATGTCTGCGACTTCAAGATACTCGTTGTGACTTGATAAAAATCTTTACTCTGTAATATCGAATCAGCTAAATCATGTTTACCGTAAAATTGATATTTTAAAATATATATTAGTATAATTCTTCCCTCGAGCTTACGTAAGATCTCTGTAAATATAATTTAATTTATTAACTTTAACTGTTTCTCTCCTTAATTTTTGTCGAAACTCTTTAACCTCTGGTGTAATCAAATATAATAATTATCAGCGTCAAAAGTATTCGTTTAGTCATCTGTGTTTATAAGAGCGAAAGATAATTTTCTGATGATCTAACAGAACCAGAACCGTTTGTTCTGTTTGCTCGAAAGTTTATTAGAGAAAGTCTTGTAGAGGAAATACCGGAAGAATATTAGAAGTTATAGCGACACGATTCGCCATCAATTGTTATCTAGGAAAATCATTTTCATGCGATTGAAATATTCTATGTATCTTTTTGTATATCTTTTTCTGCCCGTGTGCTTTCATTTGATCGTCATGAAATTGAGCAAGGTCATGCATTCTGAATCAATTTTAAACGAACTACAGTCACGAAACGAAAGATCCAAATTTCGAGAGCCGTGATTACGCGTGCCTGGAATCTATTAAACCATTGAAACTTTACGTAGTCAATGTTAGGAATATCGATGATTAAATGGATTCGTCATCGCGCAATGCCATCAATGACTTCACGTGAAGGCTTATTGAATAATATTTTCTTTAGGTCGTTGAAAATGGTTTATTATGACCCCAAAGATAATGTTGCACGGATCAGAACAAACGATTTCATTCCATTGATCCACGTAATTTTTTATAAACAAACATGCTTTATTTAAGGTGCGTGCCATTGATTGTTTTTCATCGTGTATTTACATTAAGCATAAAGATACTTTCTCCGAAATCTTATCTGGCTTAATGACACGAACAAGTTTCAAACAGCTTTTCCGAAAAGCCATTTGGCCTATTTCCGATTCTCGCAAACCCGATTTCCCATTTTCTCTTACTATCCCTCTTTTCTTCTTTTTCTCTTTCCTTTTGAGAGAGGTTGTCAGTTCACTGAGACGCTCAGTCACTCGAAGGTAGCACGCTAGTCACGAATGGTATGTCCTGTTACGACGAACCAGTCGAAGAAGAAACCGTTAATAACGCCTATATAGCAACCACTGAATTTTTCGCACTGTACTCATTTTTCATACTATGTCTGGCCTCGGTTATCGTTGTCCTGCTTTATCCTGTAAGTGGTGATTCTTAGATTGGAATTAATGAAGTTAACCTTCCTTGAAATTAGGTGACTACGATGTGTAATTGGATTGTAAAATTTCGACGTTTTTAAGTTTTGCCATTTTTTTTCAATTCGGTACAGATTTCTTTTTCTTTCATTTTTTATAACATTTTTAAATATCAGGGAACACGTTTCTCTTGACACACAATTGCGTGCGAATTTTATAGAATCATCGTTGAAAAAAAGCGAATCCTTTAGTGGATGCGGTGTTTCGAAACTGTAAATGTCGGATATGTATAAATATTATTCCCTCATTCGAATCTTGAATTCATTGTTTTTCGTTCTTCTTGTGCAGAATTTTTGAATGCAGAATTTGTGAACGAGCATTATATAAAAATTCAATAACATCTACAAATTATAACGTTTCTAGAAACTATCATAGAAATGTTCTAAACATAATATATTTATTTCATCAATTCGCAGATCGCTTACTGAAAAATAATTATATAAAAGCATTCAATTCACCAAATAAATTCTTGCACTTTTTTAAAAATTTAGTTTTTGTTATCATGAGAATTAAAAGCAGAAGTTAGCAAGAGTTTATGAACGCAATGAAAAGTATTGTTGAATCCGAGAATAGGAATACAATGATGTAAATATTCGATGGATTTGAATATGGATTACTGTGGACACTGGGATATGAAAGCACGCGAATAGTCCAAACGTGTCTGGGAGAAGAAAAGAGAGAGTGAGAAAGTGAGTGTAGGGCGGGATAACAGATAAGAGACCAAATGGGGAGGTATTGTACGTGAGTCGTGAACTCTTTGTCCTGTTATGTCGTCACGGCCGGCTAGTCGCATTGCCAGCGGCTTCGGGTCTCGAAGCTGGTCGAGTCAGGGTGCTTGGCTGGCGGGACCGCTGGTTGCCGGTGAACCAACTTCACTCAGGTTCCTTTGCTCCTCAGTGAGGTCTCAGGTCAGCTATAGCGGGTGTCCTCTTTATTCACCCTGGTACAATCCCACTTATGATATGAACTTCAATGACCTTTCATCCTCAAGTTGTAAGCACTTATAGTTCTCTGTCGGTTTATTAATCTACCATTAATATCATAATGGCAAATAACAAATATTTCGAGACATGCAGGAAATACTGAGGCAAATAAATGATACATTATTTTTGCTTCTCTTTCAAATTGAAACTAAAGGCACGTCTTTGTGTGACAGTGGATACTTAATTTTTAAATGTTTGAACCAAATTCTTGCGGCATTACAAAACACATGTTGAAAAACATCACGTATGACACACGCGGAATATCAACATAAGATAGCGGTGTACTACTCCATATCGTGCTTCTTTATACAATGGACCTTAAAACGGTTTTTAAAGAGACATTAAACAAATAAAATATAAATGCGACAAACACAAAGAATCCTACGCATAATTCGTTGATACGTATTGTTTTTATGATATTTAGTGTATGTGTGTGGGGTATGCTTGACCCTGTATTTTGGACACGTTTAACCCTAAAATTTTACACATTTGATTAAATTTAATGAGATTGAATTAGGCGAAAATATGTTTAACCCCCTGAGGCTCTATTATAAAGAACTTCAATAGTATTTACCCCAGATATACTAGGAGTAATTATTTTTCACAAAAATATCTGCCACAAAGATCTTTAGAAGATATCCCAGCCATACGTTTGAGACTGAAGATTGATGAGTGAAGTGCGAAGTGTGCAAAGGGAAGCGCTGCTCTACAAGGCAAGTCGGAATATTAAACTGGGACAAGAGTATAAAATGCTTTCAGTAGCGGGCGGTCGTAATTGTGTCAGAAGTTGTGAAATGAGATAGCAGATACATACGGCTGCCGGTTAACACAACCTCACATAGATGATCTTCTTTAGTATATTAATGTAAGACCTTTTTAAGTTTCCTCATAGCTATTCCTGGTTCGTACTAGATTCGCCGATTGGTAGGTAACGTGACAACCTACGACTTTCGGCTTAATGTTTTACGACGTCTAATTACCAATCAGCGTTTTCCGAGTAAATCGGTCGATAACAATTGGGACTCGGCTAGAAAATAGCGCTTTAAGTTTCTTTAGGCCAAATATACATTACAACACTCTATTGAAATAGATTCAATGGAATTACCTGGGTTTAGTATGGGGATATAGTAAAATCTAGAGTTCAAAGTAATTTTTTTGTTTGACAGATTGAAAATAATATGGTCTCTAATAAGCACATGTATTGATATATCTAAATATAAAGGGGAAAAAAATATCCTGATGATTTTGCCGTATAAACTACAGTTGTATCTTCATTCGTAAAAAATCGCTTTTTTTCTCAAGTTCTTTAAATGGCAGTTAACAGTGTATTTCAGTAATCACCGCTTTCTAATTTCTGTTACGAATTCCTGCAGAATTCAAGTTCTTGATTGACATACTGAATTGGTTGAGAAAGTATTCAACTCTGTTCGAGCGACAGTGACGACTCTCCAGTATCAACATTGATTACCAGAAACTGTATACCAAGTGACTTCTAGAAGTGTATGTTTATAGTTGATCCAAAACGCAACCATGCAGAGCAAAGCGCTACAACCGATCCGAGATTAAATAATAAGAGGGACACGTGACGAGGTCTCATCTTAATTTTTCTCCCACTCTATTCTGTATACGGCAGTGGTGCTCTAATCATCATCATCGTCACACTGCACAGCCAGACCATAAGCGTGGACCGTTTAGATAAGCGCTTGTCCGGATTCTATTCATTACAGCTGTCTTCGGATTCACTATTTTTAATGTGCTAGACGATAAGGAATTTAGTGAATTTAAAGTTTATTATAACAAACAAGCTCTAATTGCCGGAAGAAAACCCACGTGCATTTACGTTGGCAGAAGACAAATAAACTGTCGATTCTCATTTCAAGTATGACGCTTACAGCGTATCCGGTCATTTCGATCGTTCCATTCGTTCGTTTTCCTCGTTTCCTGAAATTATGACTTTTCGCAGAAAGGACTTGCAAAATATTCTCTCCTTAAACGAGGAACTATCCTATCCTGGGGGAAGCTTTAAGCCCGTGATCGGAACAATGGACGTCTAAGTAGGATAAGGAGAGAAAAAAGTATTGTCGCTAGTTTACATTTCTCAGAACTCTCAACCGTGCCTTTAGTTGAACTGTTGAACTCCCCTTAGTATCGCCGGCGTCATATATCCAGCTTGTGTTGCTTTAGTGCAATTGAGAAAAGTCTACTGGTGCTCACTGCTCAATGTGAAAGTGCTACTGCTATTATCTTAATGGCTCCAAGGTTTTCTATGTATTTCATTATTATTCCATGAGAAAATGTTGAATCGATAGAGGATTTCATTCATATTGGCAAGAAAGGATATACTAGTTTTTTTAAGGCTACTGTTCAGCAGTTATCCTTAGCGTACAGATACATGTACATAGAGTGATTACGTCAGAAGCGTGGAAATCTTTAAAATCACTAATTCTCCTTTATTTTTCTTTCCCGCCATAACTGTTGTGTTTTACGTGAAATGCTTTGCGAAACTCTTTGCGTGTCGAATCCAGCGAAGGACTAAGATATGCTCTTGATAATACTGAAATTTCTTTAGATTATCATATTACTTTCTACGATTGATCTTTCAATGTTATGGCACGCAATTCCATAAAAATTCCTCGTCTATGGTGGAGAGATGAATACTTATTTACACTAGAGATCAATGTTTACAGATTACTGTTTTTTTTTTTACAGCATACAGATTTATCGTGTATGCATATAAGATTGCCTGAGAGATAAGAGAGAAAGGCTTAGTTAAGAATATATTTAGACTTTTAACAATCGTAGTATCATTATCTAAATATAGCTATAGTGTTAATAATAATATCTACTTATCGCGACATTTTATATTGCTAGGATAAGACAATACGAAGAGCTCTTTTATAAATCCTCGAACGGGTCGTTTGTTCTCGTAGTTTATGTTTCTATGAATTTATTACTTCTAAACATAACCTAACCTTACACGTGTCGCAGATTTTTCTTTTATCGCATGTGATTACCATAAAATATATATTTATTTTAGAACTTACTTTTTGGCTATGCAAAAAATCGAGATTAAGCTATTACTGAATGTGTTTGTTCTATCCATTGACAGTCGCAGTAGCCACTGTCCAGCCGTCAGTTAGTGGTTGACTCCGGAAACAGAAAGATCTTCCATTTTGTTTACTTTGGCTGGGAGAGACAGAATCTGTTTGCATTGGACGGCTAATTTAAACGTTCACTTCTTAAGAAACTTTGTCTCATTTATTCATAGCATGCCTTCTCTGATATTCGATAATATTTCATTTTGTACGGTTATATAGCTTTACATTAATGCGATACGTGAATTACGTGTCAGTTCTGTAACGATGTGCGAATGTAACGTTTAGTATAGACAGTTTTGTTTTTTACGACAACACGAACTTTTTGCTACGTTTTGTCCTTTTAGAAGCGATCTTTATGAATCTGATGCGACTCAAATGACATTCACTATTCGCAATTTGTCGAATGAGGAATCTGAAATGTCAAGTGGTGAAGGTTGAACTGGTATATCTTGATAATTCACTGTCGTTTCGTAATAGTTTATTAACATTTATACCAGTTCTTCGTTCATCTATTAATAGTATATTGGAAGGAATTTTTCATAAGTGCATCGCCAAATAAATTGACGTTCATAAAATGGAAGTCGTCATAACGAAATATCAAAATTGAAAGTATTGTGTAGGTCATTAAGATCTATTTAAGAGTCAGTTGAAAGCTCTGTGTATAATATTGAGTTCAATTATTGTTATTTAAAATCTTTCGTGCGGCTTTTCAATTTTGATAAAAATATTTAATTCTGTAATTTCTTATGAACCAAAAATAATCAATTATTCGTGATAATCATTCTGGCTGTCTCTTAAGTCAATAATTTTATTCTTAAAAGTCGAGTATTTTAGTCACGGTACTTTAGCTCTTCGCCAAAAGTTCTCTTAACGGTAAATTAAATGTCAGCAATCACGGTAACGTTCAACCAATTTGATGATGATGATGTAATAGATATTAGGTATCATTTAGTTGTAAATAATATATATATGTATAATGGACCTTAATATTTGTATTATACTTTTACTAATATTTAAAAAAATTATGTTTAAACAGAGGGAAAGGTGGAGGTTTCGAGAGACGGAAAATACCTGAGTACGCTGGCACCTGGAAAAGTCCTTGGTGAATTGGCCATCCTCTATAACTGCAAAAGAACAGCCACCATAACGGCAGCAACAGACTGTCAATTATGGGCAATAGACAGGCAATGTTTCCAAACGATTATGATGAGAACTGGCCTCTCTAGGCAGGCGGAATACACAGACTTCTTAAAAAGGTATGATATTCAACAAAACTTGTAATCCAAACATTACGTCTTTAACGAATAATATCTTTCAAGTAATAAATGATCTATGATCCGATATTCATTTATATCGTTAATGTCATTAGAACAAAGTATCTAATTAAACTATATAAATATAGGTGTCACTTGTCCGAATTAATAAGATGTCATCGGATGTCATATGCTAGAGATGAAACAGAAAAAAAAAAGCGTCGATTGAAGCGTACCTCTTAAATAGTCGTTAAAAAAGAATTGTCACTAAAATAGGACGGAGAGCTCGCGGAATCCATTATTTAGGAAATGACGGTGCCGCAAGGTCTGGCCACGGTAAATTGACAAGCCAGAAATAATAAATCGAGGACGCTCCACTTTCTTTTAACGGGGTTGGAGCCAGCTGTATAAATAGACCGGATGATCAACGGCATCGTCGCCTCTACGTTTACTCATTTTTCTATTTTCTCTGCTTTCCTTCATCTTCCGTCTCAAGGATCTTGCGTCTGAACTTGAATTATCAGCAGACAGAAATTACTCCAGTATTATTTCGTCGTGCTAAGATCTCACATATCTCTGTTATATGAATTTAATAAAGTAATAAGGAGCTAAAAGCTTGTGCAAAAAAAATAATCTATTTGTTTTGTTTTTGGTAAATTGTAAAATTGAATATAATTTGTAGACTGCGAATGACATTATTCCTCAGCAAAAAAATTGGGGTAGCCAACTTTTCAAAAGTAGAGAAAAAAATCGGTCAGTAAAGATACATAGTTCGGTCGTCCATAATTAGATAGTCATTAGTAGACTGAACGAGAACGCAAAGTGATGATGTATCACCAGTCAGAAATAGAGATAAAGGAACTTTTCCATAACTGACGTAACGAGACCTTTAGTTCGGCGAAAAATACATGCCAGAATATATATGAAGGTCGTAGTTGTCCGTCATTTTTATCATCACAATATAATTAATTGTCATTTATGTTTGTTACAGTGTTCCCATTTTCAAGAATTTACCAGAGGAAACGCTTATCAAAATCTCAGACGTTTTGGAAGAGGTATATAATTGTTATAATTGTCATTAATAGAGTTTTTAGTGTGCCAAATTACTATTACCATATATAAAAGTATATGAGTGACTATTAAGTAGAATTCATGAAAAAAACGATCAGAATACTTTGCCAATTGTCTGCTGGCACGTGTATATATTTTTCAAAAACCATTATTCTCCATATATTTTTTCTTGTTTCCTTTCTCAGACATTCTACAACAATGGCGATTACATAATTAGACAAGGTGCACGGGGTGATACCTTCTTCATCATTAGTCGGGGTCAAGTACGTGTAACTATTAAGCAGCCTGACACGACTGACGAGAAGTACATCAGAACGTTGAGCAAAGGCGACTTCTTTGGTGAAAAAGCGTTGCAAGGGTAAGTATTTAAAAACTATGAATAACCTTTTCCTTTTTAAAATGCGATAAATGCATAATTTTATCTCTGCTAATATAATATAGTTTCTGAAAAATCGTTTATATACAAATTGTTATACGGTTACAGTATAATATTAACAGATTGGTTGATTTTTAGGGATGATCTAAGAACAGCCAATATCGTCGCGGACGATCCTGATGGAGTAAGCTGTCTCGTAATTGATCGGGAAACTTTCAATCAATTGATTTCATCCCTCGATGAGATTCGAACGCGATACAAGGATGAACTTGTGGAGCGCAGAAGGTACTTAAGCCTTATACTTATTCAAACAATTTGGATCAAAAATGCATTACTATGGTCACTGAGGATATATTGGTAAAGAGTGTCAGCTCCCGTATATTTTGTTGTCTTAAAAGAAGTGCATGGCGTTTCTACTCCCTCAAAAAATTGTATGCTAATTTCAGCATACATATTTCCCTCGTCCATTGAATCCAATAGCCGTTAGACACAAAGTCCAACAAAACTGTTTACTGGTATCTCCTTGGTGTTATGGTGCAGCAAGATCATTAATAGTTCTTCGTAAAATTAGTCACATTAAACTCACTATTAATATGTACTCTTATCATCATGAAACTGCAGTCATCGTTAAATCAATACTTAAATTGTTTCACGCCTTACTCAAGGATTGGAGTATAATCAACTAACAGTAAGTTGAAGATAGCGGCATGCCTAAGAATTAAACTGGCGTTCTATCAATCTGAATGTGTTTTGAACAAAATAGAAAATTGAATGTACTTTCTACAACGACACATGTTACCTGGCAAGAAGTGCTAAATGTTTATAGGGTCATTTAAAAAGATTACCGAGTCGTGCAATTTCTCTTTCATGCAAGAGACATTCGCATAAATCTGTCTAATAAGATAACATTGATATTCGAGAGTCTTCTGTACGATGGTACCAGACTTATAAATAGCGACACTTGCACTTTCTACTTTCCAGTATGGATTGTATAGAAATTCGCTGGATAATGTGAAAGAGACTTCCCACGATATTTCCACCTTGAACTGTCGTAGCTTTGAATACTTTTTGGTCTACGTACAATGCGACACTAGCTGTTGTTGTTTAGAGTTTTTAACTTTTTTTTGGGAGGTTCCTTTGAAGTACTTATTATGAAATATTTTTTTTTATCAGGCTCAACGAGGAATTCAGGGATCTTAGACTACAGGATCTTCGTCCTCTGGCGACTCTCGGCGTAGGTGGATTTGGTCGAGTGGAGCTCGTCCAAATAGCTGGCGATAACAGCAGATCCTTTGCGCTGAAACAAATGAAAAAGTCCCAGATTGTAGAAACCAGACAACAACAGCACATTATGTCCGAGAAAAGAATAATGAGCGAGGCCGACTGTGACTTTGTCGTGAAACTCTTCAAGACCTTCAAGGACCGGAAATATCTTTATATGCTCATGGAAGCGTGTCTTGGTGGAGAATTATGGACGGTTCTTAGGGATAAGGGTCACTTTGACGACAGCACTACCAGATTCTATACGGCCTGTGTTGTGGAAGCTTTTGATTATCTTCACTCAAGAAACATTATATACAGGGATCTCAAACCAGAAAATCTTTTATTGGACAGTCAAGGGTTGGTATCACTTAATACTTCATTATATATCTATTTCTTTTTATCTTAACAGCACTAATTAACGAACTTGATCTTATATACAATTTTTGTTCTTCACTGTAAATATTCTTTATTATAATTCGTGGCTTACATAAGGGCTTTCACAATAACGTTGTCCCACTATGCATAGGTCTATTCAGTCATTCTAGATAATTGATCGTAGACCCCCTGGACTCTCATTGTAACTTTCACCTTATTTAGATATCGTACCTTTCTCATCTCTTCTGCATTCTTGCGAAGATTCCTGTTTCTCTATAACTCCTTATAACTTTCTAGTTAACTTTGCAATTCTCAATGCAATGTGTCTCTAGCAAGTATATATTATTATGGTTCTTCCGTTGTTCAGGTACGTTAAACTGGTAGACTTTGGTTTTGCCAAACGATTAGATCATGGAAGGAAAACATGGACGTTTTGCGGAACACCGGAATATGTGGCGCCCGAAGTGATATTGAACAGAGGACACGATATCAGTGCAGACTATTGGTCACTAGGTGTATTGATGTTTGAACTGCTTACCGGTACACCTCCATTCACGGGGGCAGATCCCATGAAGACATACAATATCATTCTAAAAGGAATTGACGCTATCGAGTTCCCTAGATCGATTACGCGTAATGCAACGGCACTAATTAAAAAACTATGCAGGTACAGGTCGCAATTACCTTAATTGATTACACCTTTTTGGTCAATGAATGATATTCAATAGACAAGGACTTCAACAATTCAAGGACGATCACTAATTAGGATAGCTTTGAATATTAATGCGAAATTACATGATGTTTACTGATGACCAAAAACGTGTCACGAATTCCTATAGTTCATATGTTGAATACTTGACGGGTTGACGGTTTATAACTGAATAATGAGTTTAGAGATTTACATTGGAAACTTAACTTAACTGGAATTGATTAGCAATCTTTAGCAAACCATACTCAGGCTATATTTTCAACACGATGACATGTTTATCTTTATCAGGGATAATCCTGCCGAGCGTCTGGGCTACCAAAAAGGCGGTATTAGCGAAATTCAAAAACACAAGTGAGTATAAATAATATATATAAATTATGTATAACATTAAATATATTGACTATTTCGTGTCCGAATAAAGGATACGATTTTGGTTAAATCATTGAAATTTTATATTTAACATTTATTAAATATCTGTGTATTTCAGGTGGTTCGATGGTTTCAATTGGGAAGGTTTGAGATTGCGAACATTGGAACCTCCTATAACGCCTCGCGTTCAAAATGCAATAGACACTACCAACTTCGACGAGTATCCACCGGATTCTGACCCACCGCCTCCGGACGACGTTTCTGGCTGGGATAATGATTTTTAAATATTTCCAAAGGAATAAACGGGATCCTCAGCTCTTCACATCCTCTATCATCATTACCACCAACCACGTGGCGGCAGAGTTCTATTTTTTATAATTAATCTTAATCGTTGACTACTCGGCCACACGAGCGCACGATTTGGAAACCGAAAGAATTTTCTTGGACTGAACCTGCTATCAAAAGTTTCCAAGGGTTACAGTTCCTGGATCCTTGGTTCGCGATACTCTTGCGACTACTGGATCTCAGTCTAATGTGAAATAGGTTCGTCACGGTTACCAGTCAGTCTTCCGATCGAATCATGAAATTATTTCAATTATCTCGAGAATAGTACTAAATATGTAACATAGACTCAGATTCTTGTCTCTTTAAAACGTGACTCTTCCACGATAGCGATCGAAGGACGCATGCGAAATAGTAATTAACGACATGTCATTTAAACAAATTGATTTTGCATGTGGATTTCACTTGCTTCAGCAACAGTCATTTTAAGATGATATGAATACATACATGCAGTTCAAGGCGGAGTGTAAAGTCGTGAACGTATGAAAGTATGTGCAATGGATCCTCAAACATTTATTGTTCTTAATGTAAAAACGCGTATGAAATGCGAATATAAAAAATATTAATGAGAGACCGGCGTGCTACTGTTGATACTTTTTCGACTCTTTTATTCTTTGCACTTTGAATGCTAAAGAAAAAAGAATTATTTAAAGCCATTAAGGATCCAATATTTTGATACAACTGTATCTAAATAACTGAGAGATATTTTTCAGCTACATTTTGAATATATCTAACGAAAGGTATATATAAAGTAGAATATATAGGGCCTAAGACAGAGGAACTATTGATACTAGTTAAAATTCTTCAAACATATTTATGACACGGTTATAAATATAATTCAAAACAATGTTCTTAACTATTCTCGTCTGTAAGCGCCCATACAGTGTTCACATTTATACCGTCGATTATGCACAGATTTTACGCCATATTTTTCACGAATCTCGTTAACGAATTGATAATTGATAACGTTAACGATTGATTGACGAATAGTTAATGTTTTATGATTTGGAATAAGTGGTCGTTGGTCACTGTTTTCAAGGCGAGAAGAACAATGCTTGTTTCGCCAATATTTTTATACATTTATAACGATCGAATTGAAAATCCGTTAGATATGTATTGACCATAGTTTGTATCAGAGACCACAGTTCTTAATTTATCTGTTAACTTGCTGTTGCTGTTTAATTGTACGTATCAAATTTCCAGCGTTGTAACTTGCATCGTTCGACCATAAGCACGGTTCCATATAATATGGGTAAACTGCTTGTATATAGAAAACCTGTTATCTCTAACTGTCACAAAAGTCTTAGAAAGTTCATGTGAGAAAAATATTTATATAAATAATAGCTGCCGAATTGAAAGCATTTTACAAATTAGCGGTCATGAAATGAAGGAAAATTTGAGAAAATCTCGGCAATTTTAAAAAACATGAATAAATCGAGTTGGACAACTGCCTTTGTAAACGTAATACGTAATAATGCGGTCGTGGATTACAAGTTAGTGCGTCACGTGCCATTATAATTTGTAATTACCAATCATAGAAGACGCACGTTTGAAAAGAAAGAAACTTGGAGAAGACCAGCTCAGATCATATGTAAAACTTCTTGCCATTCGCTCCTCGAGGTGTCGTCATGAGAAAAATCTCACAGGCAGATACCGCTTATAAAAATCATGTTCAATCAGATCGTCTAAATGAATTGTTGTTTGATTCGTTTTATAGTTTATTATAATAATTATATTTTCATGCAATTATACAAAAAATTCAACCATGTAAATAAATATTATAAATATAACACAGATATGAATTATATTGTGTATCTATATTAAATAAAGTTTTAATAGTAGATTGTATAGTGTCATGTAAATCCTTCCGTATTGTATAGCGATTATTCTTAACAATTATTTCAGATCATTATCAAATGCAAATTAATGTGCACTTTTTTTTGTTTCTTTCATGATTGTGATTTGTTATCTTAATAATAAAGATTGAGTCATTTTTTCAGATTATTTTTAGATCCTCTATAAAATTTAAGATATTCAAGGTTTATAATATGACTAATTGCAATAAAAATACGTTATATTAGAAATATAACATATTTTGTACTTTACAAAGCCAGAGATAAGGCAGCAAAGGTGTTCATGGATTCTATCAAATAAATAAGTAAATACATAAAATTACTATGGACATATCTTTTATGCCAAATAAATTTTATAAATGCAACAAAGATACATATATTCTGATTACACTATGAAAGTGAGAGTGGAGATGGGTTAGTGGTCTGAGAGCCCATAGTAAGTTGAGTGGCATTTTTTTGGGCGAAAAAGAATAAAAGCTAATTAAAAATTTGTATTTTTAAAAATAAATGATAAAACAACAACGATAGACATATTTAAAATTTATTATAAAAAGATATTCATAAAACTTTGTATTGATAAAAAATGTATTTGTTAAATCGTTAGTATTATAATACATATGAAAATCTTTATTATGCAAAACAATCTGTATAGTCTCCAAAAAAAACTTTATCTTACTGAGGGCACATTAAAAACTGTTTTTGAATAGTGATTCTAAATAAGCGTCCCTCAAAAGTTGTAGTACCTCTATGAAACGACACCTCAAGTTGAAAAATAACTATAATACGGGGTTATATTTGCTGAACGCGCGTTCGACCACGATTCTCGTCCAATAACACAATGGATGTTTTTCTTTACTATATAAATCGACACATTAGCACTCTTCTAGTACAATTTCTCTTCAATCCAATCTCAAGTAGGCGTAAATACTATACCATTGGCTTATACTCCTGGAGCTAACCAATCAACAGCTATGATTTAGGTATAGGCTAGTATAAAAGAAACGAACTTCGCCGGAAGTAGCCGAGTGTGTGAATTTGTGTTTCAAAAGAAAAACGCTCTGTGGATTTTTATAGTTTGCATTTGAACATGTGCCCACCATGTGCGACTGGGCCTGAGTTGGCCGTAAGTTGTAATGGATTTTATTTCTTTGTTAGACTTTGTCCAGTACCATTTTGAATCGGAGAAGATTGAATTTCGCTGCTGAATTTATTGTGCACGCACATATATTTCATAAATTTGATGGTAACGTATGCGAATAACTTTTAGGATATTGAAATTTTGATAGATTTAGTATTTTTGTTCCCATTTAATATCATTTCTAAAAAGTTTGAACGCTTTCGAGGTATTTTGACGAAATTTAAAAAGTGTCTTTGTATCGTGGTCAATTGCTATACTTTCGTAATTATTTTCTATTTATTTTCTTCTCGTGGTTACTTAAATTGCTATTCTTTAGCTTTGTATTATGTTTTATAGCGAATTATTTATATTTAATATTTTGTTTATTCGAGAGCATTTTTATTTTAAAAAATGTATTACAGAATCAGTGTTATTTTTTTTGTACAATAATTCTTATGTATTAACAGGTTTGCGAAGATACTCAACGCTTAGAAAGTGTGCCATAAAACATTTCTAAAATGGATGATCCGAACAAAGGGTCTTGTCCCCCTTCTCAAAAGGGCAAGTTAAGTCTTTTGCATCTTATGAAGATGAAGAAAGCAGCAGCTGCACAAGTTTCTACAGGAGCTGCTTCACAAGTACCTTCAACATCGCAATCTACAGAGCAGTCCACATTGCCATTAATTGGCCGAGGACGTGCAACATTTACGCATTTACAAGAAAAAACTCCTGATATTGGATCCGTAGGACGAGGTTTCAGTTCACCAAGTATATTGTCTCCATCAAGAAGTACAGCCTTATCAGAGTTACCTCAAGCACTTCCTAGAGTCGGTCATGGCCGGGCATCCCTTTTAGGCATGAAGCAAAGTCTTATGTACGTTTCACATCATACTTTCTTACATATCAAAAACATATTTATTAATATCTTTTATTCTTATTAGGACGACGGCTACCTCTGCAAGTGAAACACAGCTTCTACGTGGTCCAAAATTACAGTCTGCACATGATGTTCCACATTTAACTGCCCATCTACCACAGCTTTCACTAAGCACTACTGAATCTCTTACACACTCTGAACCAATATCTCGACAAGGAAATAGTGGAACGGTGTATGTATTTCAATTTAATTGCAAAGGCAAAGTTTTAATTGTACATTACTTTTACATACAGAGATATTCATTATTTATATTTAAAGAAATGTTTTTATATATGTTATAAAAAATTTGACATTTTTTCACTTTCGTGTAATCAGAAATGTGCCTTCAATAATTTAACTTTCATATTTGTTTAAAATATTGATCAATTTTTTCAAATTCAACTTCTTTTTATAGTTCATTATATCTGGTTCTCCTTTTGCAGAATCTATTTCCACTTTCGACAATTTCTTAAAGGATAAATCATTTTGATTACTATTTTTTTTATTACTTTGTATGGTACATGCATTCCTTTTTTCAGAGATAATCAGTATTTTTCATCTGCTTTTTCAGAATAGAGATGACTGCCAATCACATAAATCTGATTCAGGAACCTGGTCGTGGATTGTTCCAATACGAAGTTACCTTTACACCAAATATTGATTCTCGTCCTTTACGAACGAAATTGTTAAATCAGCACTTGGCAGAGATTGGTGGCGTAAAAACATTCGATGGAGCCATTTTGTTCATGCCAAAGAAATTGAAACAAGATGTTAGTAATTAGCATACCGTAATATTGATCATCAAAGTTTGAGTTAGATTTATCTCAAGTTGAATAGAAGATGAAAAGATTAAAATCAATGATTCTTTGGCGCAAAATTTTACAAAATCTCATGCCTATAAATAAAACAAAGAAACAATACGTTTCTATTGTACACACTCCTTATTGACTTGCGGTAGTATAATTTTTAATATGTTTTTAGAGAACGATCTTCTCCTCTCTTCATCCAGATGGTTCAACGGTTGTCCTAACACTCATATACAAAAAGGAACAAAGCGTCAGCGAGAACATTCAATTCTACAATGTTCTTATAGGCAAAATTATGTACGCGTTGAAATTAGTGCGTATTGGACGTCAAAATTTTAATCCAAGAGCTGCTCATGCTGTGCCGCAACACAGATTGGAATTATGGCCAGGCTATGTTACAGCAGTTAATGAATATGAAGGAGGTTTAAAACTTTGCCTCGATGCCACTCATAGAGTCATGCGTACAGACACTGTACGTGATTTGATGTAAGTAAAAAAAAAAAGGATGGGACAAGAATAAGTTTGCCCTCAATGGCGACTATGGTTTTGTATCACAGAAATAGTGCTAAGGAAGCAAGAGTATCTCAGTCGTAATTTGATCGTAAATCTTGCAGCAATTGTGAAATATGAGTAATCAAATGTATTTGCTACCTCCGATCTATTTCTGCTGAGTACAATATATGATAAACAGAGACAACTGATACATAAACATTTGAATTCTTTGTATCATGTTTTACAGGCAGGATGCATATAGGAAATCACCACACAACTTTCAAAATGCTGTAACTGTAGAAGTAGTGGGCATGACTGTATTGACCCGCTATAACAACAGGACATATCATGTCGATGATATAGACTGGAGCAAAAGTCCGAAATTCGAATTTGAATCCAAAGATAACACAAAGATATCCTTAATACAATACTATAAAACACATTGGAATTTGGATATAATGGATCATAACCAACCTTTGCTTGTACATAGGGCAAAAAATAGAACGTCGACAGGCGAGGTATAATCAGTTACTTCAGAAATTTTTAATAATATTTTTGTTATTTTATGCTATGAATATTGTGATAAAGTTATATATTAATTTTGTTAATGCATCATGATATCGTAATGATTTTACGAATTTAATCCCTATTACTAATTTTTATTGCAAACAGGAAGTAGAAAATATGGTTTTATTAATTCCCGAATTCTGTTATCTGGCCGGATTAACGGATAAAATTCGATCAGATTTTCGAATAATGAGAGATCTTGCGACAGTGACTAGAGTTAATCCAGAGGGACGCCGTGATGTTATTCATCGATTTATAAACGAAGTGCAAAATAATGAAGTGACACGAAAGTTGCTCAATGATTGGGGACTGCGTCTTGAGAATGATACTGTCAAAATAAGTGGACGAGTCTTACCTCGCGAGAAAATTACTTTTGGAAACAATAATTCTGACTTCGTACCAGATAATGCAGATTGGACTTCAATGATGATAAGAAAACCCACGTTTCGAGCTGTTAGTTAAAAAATATATTGCTATGTATAAATATTATTTTTTTTGTTCATTGTTGTTTTCAAACTCTTATTCACATTTAGGTGAATATGCGCAATTGGTGTTTGATTTCCACCGGAAAAGATGCCGCGATATGCAATGATTTTCTAATGATGCTGAAGAAAGTTGGCATGAGTATGTCGCTAAATATTGCCGATCCAAAAATGATTAGATTGGAAAACGACAGGACTGAAAATTATTTAAGAGAACTACGTAAGAATATCAACCCAAACGTTGATATTGTTGTCACAGTCTGTCCAACTATTAGAAATGATCGATACGCAGCGATTAAAAAGTAAGTTTAACCATCAGTTCTTATTGCAGAAGAGAATTTTAAACATAAGCATAAAAATCTATTACTGTTGCATTTATAGATTGTGCTGCGTTGAAATGCCAATTGCTTCTCAAGTTATTGTCACAAAGACAATTTCACGGAAGGACAAACTGAAAGGTGTTTCAGAAAAGATTGCACTGCAAATGAATTGCAAGCTCGGTGGTGCACTCTGGGCTTTACATAATCCATGTGTATGTATTTCCAGTATATTCATTTGTCTGTTACAATGTTTAATTCATTTTTACCTAATTTGATATTTTCTTTCAGGAGAACTTGATGGTATGTGGTATTGATGTATATCACGCTGGTGAAGGCAAATCATCACACGGAAGTGTAGCAGGATTTGTCGCTAGTTTAGATAAACCTTTAACTAGGTGGTATTCAAAAGTATGTATTCAAACTCCGCGTCAAGAGTTGATCGATTTGCTTAGATTATGCTTAGTGGCTGCTGTTAACACATACAAAAAGGTATTTAACTAAATCAATTCCTCTTCGTTGAAGGAGGTATAAATATATCTTAATTTGATCGTCATAAATTTCAGGCAAACAATCGATGGCCTGATAAAATCGTCATGTATCGCGATGGTGTCGGAGATGGGCAGCTCGATACAGTTTCACGTTACGAGGTGAAGCAGCTGGAAACAGCTTTCAGTTTAATTGATCCTGAGTACAAACCTCAAATGAATGTGGTTATAGTGCAAAAGCGAATTAACACACGTCTCTTCAGAAAAGTTGTAAGTACTATATCAAGGGACTCTATAAAAGTTTCAGCAATGATTTTTTAAGGATTTATATTGTTATATAACTTTTTTTTTTAAGGAATCACGGTTAGATAATCCTTTACCTGGAACGATCGTAGATAGTGAAGTGACTCGACGAAATTGGTATGATTTTTTCCTTGTTTCGCCGTACACGCGTCAAGGCACGGTAACGCCCACGCATTACATCGTTATTCATGACGGAATAAACTGGAAGCCTGACCAAGTGCAAAGATTGACATACAAACTGTGTCATCTGTATTACAACTGGCCAGGAACTATTCGAGTACCCGCACCATGTCAGTATGCACACAAACTTGCGTACTTAGTGGGTCAAAGTATTCAAATGGAACCCAACGAGTGCTTGGCAGACAAACTCTACTTTCTTTAAACTCTGCCGACCTTTGACGTTGCATTTAAAACTTAATAAGTTAACTTTGACGAAAGTACAAAATTATTCTAAAAATTATGACTTCATACTGCTAGCAGAGATTATTGATAAGTATTCGCAGGCTATTAGATTTTCGTTCTAATTAAGTTACGATTAAATATCAGTGTTACATGTCTTCACTTTTACGTTTCATACTGACATTTTGAATACGAACTTTTGTTTAATGCATAGATTTGTAATATCGCATAAAGAACCAATGTTTTGTGTTCCATAACATTAATTACAAAGCATTGAAGAAATTGGTTGACCAATTAATGTTTACTGGAAAGTAGGTGTTGGAATCATAGTGATGAAGCACGTGCCTTATACATTTGACGATTTATGCAGTTCGCTTGAAATAACTGGTAACATTTGACATTCCTTATTAGTATTCAAACATTAAAGAATTAATTATATTAAAAATACTTTTGCTAAAAATATTGTAATGAAAGATCTCGTATAACAAAAACTAAATGAATAGGGAGTTTAGGTCCATAGAGATTTCATTATTATTAAATAGATGTCAGAATTGCAATGCAATTTAGCGTACCAAAGTTCTTACTGTGGTAGATATGAAAAATATTAAAGACGTTGATGTTTAACAAGTTTATGTTCCTATTTTGTAACGAATAAAGTATATCTGCATAAACCACATGTTATTGTATGACAATCTTTTTTTCTTTGTTTTATATGACATGAAACACTCGAATGTTGAAAATACATTATAGACGATGTAAATCGATATTACTGACGTCTGATAGACCTTAGTGCGTATCTTTTCAATCAACGTACTTTTTCAATTTTGCAACCGTTTGATGGTTTTCAAAGCAATTTCTTGACTATCTTAAATGCATCGAATCGAAAAAAAGATACATCAATTTCTTATTGTCTAAGAGAAAAAATTGTCGGATTCAAGAAGTTTCTACTACAAATTAGAGAAACAAAGGGAAACTGAAAATGTCGTAAAGTCATTCGTTACCCCAGTATGCCGTTCATGGGTACATCCCAGGATGTTTGCCGGTGTAGAATTAGTTAAAATTAACAAATATGATATTACATTAACCAACGTATACAATACAACTGTTACTCAGAAAAGGAAAATCATGACGAACCATTCATAAATTAAAGTAATCTGGAAAGTCTACATGTTACAGGATTATCATTTGAAAGATAATTTTTAAAAATGCAAAAATTTCATATGACTAATACGACAGGGAAGTAGAGTTTACAGAGGGTAACAGCTAATCAAAATAGTAGTTATCGGGGAGTTAAGGAAGGAAAATCAACAAATGAGGAAGGCTATAATGCTTTAATAATAAGATGTTTTTGCAAAAAGGAAAGAAATAGCATCGGAAGTAGTCACTAAGAAGTCAGAGAGCAACTGACGTATATGACATGTGGCCGCACTCGGGTGTTCGCTTCGTTCAGGTTCGTTTGTAGTGTGCTCAGGTGTGTTGGGTGTGTTGCTTCGCGCAGAGTAGAAGGGAGTCACCACAGACCACTTATTGGAGACTCGGCACTCCCGTGTTGTAGACTGTTAGCACGAGCGGCAACGCCATCTGATCG